>JAJEJO010002689.1:99635-145193 GCA_020662805.1 Glaucomys volans
AAATTAATGATCATAAATCCAATGCATTTTTATTCATAAGTGATGCAGCCTCTGAGAGAGAAATTAGGAAAACTACCACATTTACAATAACCTCAAATAAAATAAAATACTTGGGAATCAATCTAACAAAAAAATGTGAAAGACCTCTACAATGAGAACTACAGAACACTAAAGAAAGAAGTTAAAGAGCATCTGAGAAGATGGAAATTTCTCCCATGTTCTTGGATAGGCAGAATTAATATTGTCAAAATGGCCATACTTCCAAAAATGCTATACAAATTCAATGCAATTCCAATTAAAATCCCAATGACGGACCTCATAGAAATAGAGCAAGCAATCATGAAATTCATTTGGAGGAATCAGAGACCCAGAATAGCTAAAGCAATCCTTAGCAAGAAGAGCGAAGCAGGGGGTATCACAATACCAGACCTCCAACTATACTACAGAGCAATAGTGACAAAAACAGCATGGTATTGGTACCAAAATAGACAGGTAGATCAATGGTACAGAATAGAGGACACAGAGACAAACCCACATAAATACAGGTATTTCATACTTGACAAAGGAGGAAAAAACATGCAATGGAGAAAAGACAGCCTCTTCAACAAATGGTGCTGGGAAAACTGGAAATCCATATGCAGCAAAATTAAACTAAACCCATATCTCTCACCCTGTACAAAACTCAACTCAAAGTGGATCAAGGACCTAGAAATTAGACCAGAGACTCTGCACCTAATAGAAGAGAAAATAGGTCCAAATCTTCATCATGTTGGCCTAGGACCAGATTTCCTTAACATGACTCCCAAAGTGCAAGAAATAAAAGCAGGAATCAATGATTGGGATAGAGTCAAACTAAGAAGCTTTTTCTCAGCAAAGGAAACAATCAGCAATGTGAAGAGAGAGCCTTCAGAGTAGGAGAAAATCTTTGCTACACACACTTCAGGTAGAGCACTAATCTCCAGAATCTACAAAGTACTCAAAAATCTTTACACCAAGAACACTAATAACCCAATCAATAAATGGGCTAAGGAAATGAACAGACACTTTACAGAGGAAGATCTACAAGCAATCAACAGATTTATGAAAAAATGTTCAACATCCCTTGTTATAAGAGAAATGCAAATCAAAACCACCTTAAGATTTCATCTTACCCCAATTAGAATGTCTTTTATTAAGAACACAGGCAACAACGGGTGTTGGCAAGGATGTGGGGAAAAGGGTACACTCATACATTGCTGGTGGGAGTGCAAGATGGTGCAGCCACTCTGGAGAGCAGTGTGGAGATTCCTTAGAAAACTTCGAATGGATCCACCATTTGACCCCGCTATCCCACTCCTTGGCCTATACCCAAAGGACTTAAAATCAGATTACTACAGTGATGCAGCCACATCAACGTTCATAGCTGCTCAATTTACAATAGCTAGATTGTGGAACCAACCTAGATGTCCTTCAATAGATGAATGGCTAGAGAAACTGTGGTATATATACACAATGGAATATTATTCAGCCATAAAGAAGAATAAAATTATGGCATTTGTAGGTAAATGGATGATGTTGGAGATTGTTATGCTAAGTGAGATCAGCCAATCCCAAAAATCCAAAGGCTGAATGGTCTCTCTGATAATCGAATGATGATGCATAATGCGGGGGAGGGGGAGGGTGGCAAGAATGGAGGAAGGATAGATAGCATATAGGAAAGGGAGGGGTGGGGTGGGGGTGCGGGGGTAAGAATATTAACAGAATGTATGACAGACATCATTGCCCTGTGTACATGTATGAATGCACAGATGGTAGATGATGTGATTCTACTTTGTGTACAACCAGAGAAACAGTCGCTGTACTCCATTTGTGCTTACTGAATCAATAAGCAAATTAAAAAAAAGAAAAAAAAGAACAAAGGAAAAAAGAAAAAAAAAGAAAGAAAAGAAAATAGACAAGGAATCCAGGGGAGGGCTTCAGAGCACCAGAGGAATTGGCAGTCAAAATTTTCCCAGAAGTCAACAGGAATGATTCTTCTTTCAGTTTTGATGAGCTGATGCTCCAGAGATCAAATGGACCTAACTCGTCTGGTTGGGAGTTTTCAGGATGCAGGACTTTAGTCATCCTTGTGAGTGATCTCTGCTAGGGAGTGTAGTTGCATCCAACATTAGCTTCCAACCATCCTTATGGAGGTGAGGATTTGTGTTTTTGTGCACATTGAGCACTTGTGGAGTGTTCCTGATTCTAGAAAGGGCAGGAGTCTAGGATTGAAATGAGTGCTGGTGGAGAGATCTATAAATGAAGCAGTAGGGTTGAGTGAAGAACATCTCCAGCATTTGTGTGCTTTGAGAGTTGACATGGCCAGGATGAAATTGTTCTTGTCAGACCTGGATAATTGGAGCAGGGAATTATGGGGAAAGACTCCTGCCTGCCTTTCTGGGGAAGTACAGTCTCTTGGACTTTCTAAAGGCCTCAAAGAGATTCCTTTTTCACACATGCGTGCATGCATGCACACATACACAGATATATTGTACTGTACACAGAGCCCGCATATGCAGTTTTCTGTAACAACATTTTTCTTTATCACTCCTTAGGAATTCAACAATTCAAACAAGATTCTCCAGACAGAACACTTGCCCAGCAATGGCCACTTCACCAGGAAGCTGATGCCAACTCTTGCCTTGGGTCTCCAAAAGGAATTAACCCTGCATTTCTATGGCTTATGTGAATTTCTCCCTCTGGGTCTTTAAAAATGCCCCCTTGCCTGGACCTCCTTGACTACACCCAAAGTTTTCTGTGACACACATTTCAGTGCTCCATCCAACCCCTGTATCTGCTATTCTTTAAAGACTCTCAGATTGTTTTGATGGACAGTGTGTAGAAGGATGACACCCTAAGATTGCCTCAGACCCTGTAGAAGGAGGACTGGCTTCAAAACCAGGAGATGTGTGATTGCACCAAGCAGCTTGATCAGGGACTGAGCACTTCCCAGGGACATCACAGCTAACAGAACACTGCTCTATTCCTCAATCAAGAAGAATCTGTGCTGCGTGTTAAGCGCTAAACCTAAAACTCTTACTATTGAAGGGTGCCCAGGTGTTTTTGGACCTATGGCTAGTTGGGATGGCGGGGGGTTCTTCCCATACTCTCCAGATCCCTATCCCCATTCTCTTCCTCATTCCCATACCTATGCCCTCAGGCAGGTACAAGCAGCACAATAAAGGGAAAAATAAGAAAAATTGCAGCAATAGGAGTATTTGTAGTCAGTTTGTCTAATCCATCCCTGAATCTCTTGCTGTGTAGGAGGAAGTCCATGAACAGCTGACCTCCTGGGAGGAGACGGAAACCTGGACCATCCCAGGAAGACTTTCGATGGGGAAATAGGCCAGAACTGCAGGATCACTCACATCCATGTGCTCTCCAGGTACAGCCTTCCATCCTTGCAGACTGGAGCTCTGAGATGCTGTCTAATTACCCCATAGCCCAATGCAATTTGGGTTCTTCTCCTGGGCATATCTTTGCCTCTCAAGATCAGGGGCTCCCCAGGGGCACTTGGGTGTGCTCTGTGGGGAGCGTGCCAAATTTGACAGAGAAATCATATACTCTGCAAACCCAGCAGGTTTGGGTTAAAAATGACAATTTCACTCTCAGAAAATTTAAAAGATTCCACATTCCTCTGCTCAATTTTCCTCTGTCTTCTGGAGGCAGCTGGCAGTGGATACCCACAGGGGAATCTTCATCCTTTCAGCTGTTGAGCCTCACTATTAGAAAAGTTGCCACCTAGCTCTCTATCTCCACCCATGTGTCTGCTCATCACTGAACTCACACAGGTCTCCAATGAGGGTCTCCTATTCACTGGGCTCACACACGGTTCTTAAAAGCATGGGACAGGATGGGACAGAGACAGATGGGATAAACTCTGCTCTATGGCATCTCTTATGGAATTCAGCATCAACGGGAAATTCAGCAGCACCAACTGCACAGCACTGTGATAGGGAAGATGCTGGCCTCTGCCAGGCTGGCCAACTTGGCTCCTCAATATAGACAGCACGTGCATTCCCTCCATTTGGGGGACACAGCAAGGTCACCTTGGACCTACAACAAGGACCTTGCTCTTTTTCATCTCTTTTCTTTCAGTGTCTTCTCAAATGTAAACCAAACTTGCCCATAATGAAAGGGATTGTGAAAAAAGGTGCTGCTAATGAAGCTCTGTGAGTTAAAGCAGCAATTAATTACTTGGAATCCAGGCCTTGAGGAACCCCAAGGTCGACTTCTCAGGTTTTACACTAAAACTCTTACCATAATGTTAAGGATAAAATTACCCTGACTCCATTGAAAACAAGGATTGGGGACATCTATTTATTTTAGGAGGGTGTCTGAATGAGGAGGAAGCATGGTAAGGAGCTGACGACCACAAACAGTGTGGAGAGTAGAGAATTAATGGGGGAATTTTGTAATGCTCTAGAAGGAATTGAAGATCCCAGCTTGGGTTAGCACCTACAAGAGGCAACATTGTCACTTTGAACTATGAATTGAAACTGCTTTCAGGAAAAAGATTTGGTCATTCTCCATCAACCACCCAGACAGCTCCCATCTTTCCCAAGCTGCTCATAGGGTCAGGGAAGGCAGGACTTGGGTGGGGAATGGAGGATGTGAGTCAGCACGTAGATTGCCAAAGTGAACTCCAGTTGGAACATCCAGGGGGATGTGTCAAGTCAAGAAAGTGAAAAGATTGCCAGGCACAGTGGCACAGGACTGTAATCCCACTGTCTCCAGAGGCTGAGGCAGGAAGATTGCAAGTTCAAAACCAAAACCAGGCTCCACAACTTAGTGAGGCCCTAAGCAACATAGTGAGATCCTATCCCTAAATAAAATATATTTTAAAAGGGTTGGGGGTGTGCTTAAGTGCCCCTGGATTCAATCGCCTGCACAAAAAAAACAAGGGCAGAAACAAAATTCTAAAAAAGAAGGTACTGAGAGCAATCAACACACTGCTTAGAGATGCAGTGGGGAACCCAGACAGCAGCACTCTGGGGCGCTGAGTAGGGAAAAATCACAGGGACCTCACAGAATTTGCATGTATTGAAATCTGCCTTTGAATTACCTTTCTTCTTGGGTTCTCTGTCTCAGCACTTTGACCTTTTAAGATTTCTAACAGTGAGTTACAGATCCTTCTCCATTCTTACTGGTACATAATGGACTGGTACCTCCCAGAGCTGCTGGCATCTTACATATTCAGGGTAACATCAGATACTCCTGAGGCTCCATGAGGTCACTGTGAGGATTATGTGAAGACACAGGATGCCCCTCCTCGTTTGCTCCTGCTCACAAGGACCCAGCCCTGGTGAGCCTCCATCTTTCCTCACATCCATGGGTACCATGTTCCTCTGCTGTGTGGCCCTCTGTCTCCTGGCAGCAGGTGAGTCCTCAGAACAAGTCTGTGTGTGTCTGTGTGTGTCTGTGTATGTGTGTGTTGACTAACTTCATTTTTTCCATCCCACTTCCCATTTCTGTCTCCACAGACCACACCCAATGTTGGAGTCTCCCAGTCCTCCAGGCACAGGGTCACAAAGACAGGATAGAATGTCCTTCTCAGGTGTGATCCAATTTCTGAACACAGCCACCTTTACTGGTACGGTCAGATCCTGGGTCAAGGCCCTGAGTTTCTGATGTATTTCCAGAATTAACTCACAGCATACAAGTCAGGGATGCCCTGTGAGTGGTTCCCTGCTGAGAGGTCAGAGGGATCCTCCTCTACTCTGGAGATCCAGCCCACAGAGCAGGGGGACTCGGCTGTGTACCTCTGTGCCAGCAGCTCACCACAGTGTGGCACAGGCTCCTTCTTCCTGCTCACAAAACTTCTGTGCCCAGCCCTCCTCATGTTCTCAGAATCCCTGCAGGAGGGAGTGGCCAGTCTCATCCCTCATGTAAGGGAAGGGATGCATTTGGACAAGCAGGGGTTCTTCCAAGAGGAGGAGGTCCAGAAATGACCTTGAATTTCTAGGACAGAAAATGCTGGGTAGAGACAATTTTGGTTTCTTGTTTTCTGGTGTTTCTCAGCTTCAGTTAAAACTTGTCAATTGACTTTAAACATCAGAGCTTAGTCTCAGGGATAGTGACGATGATACAATTTCAGTACATTTATAATAACCTCCTATGCTGAGTGTCTAACTCAGACCTTGCTATACCAAGGAGGGAACCAGCAGAACAAAGCCATGTTAAGCCATTGGCAGCATCAGCTTAAAAAAAAAAGACTTAAGTCCTCAATAAGAATTGCCATTATCAATAACCCAGAAGCTCCTGCCCCATAGTCATGCACATCAACCCATGTCTTCATGCAGCTTTGTAATTGTTTTTGACAATCTTGTACTCATTCAGGGTTTAATTTTCTTCTCCTTCAGTCTATCTTTCTTTTAAAATACAAACTTTAAAAATAAAATCACCTTTAGCTTGATTTCATGCACTACAACCTCACTTGAGAAAGTGTTAAAGGGAAGTGATTCAAAGACATAGTTATATCCGAACATAGTTATATCCACCAAGCAGGATTCTTGGAGGTTTCCAGAGTAATTGTTAGAAATTTACAGCAGAGACATATTAGAATTCCAGTTGGTGCACTCTCTCTCTCTCTTTTTCACAATGTTAAGTTTTCACTCTTTTTATCCCAGTGTTTTATCTCATCTATTTTTAATAGCATTTTAATAGTACATATTTATGGGGTACTGTGTGGTCATGTGATACATATATACCAACGGTAAAGATCAAGTGAGTTAGCATTTACATTCCTTTAAACATTTTAATATAGATTTTGGTGAACATGTAATAATTGTATATATTTAAGGAGGACCCACACAAATTTATTTACATTTCAATATTTTGATGAACAGATGTTCTTAAGCCAAAATCATTCCATGTTTCTTCTTTTTAGGTACCATTATACATTTTGGTATCCAGTTGAGGAAGTCATTTTCTCCTTCCAAAAAATGATCATGTTTTCCCATATTTCCTCCCCAGATCTTAGCATTTCAAACTTTTGATCTGAGATCTGTAATCCAACTACAATTAAATCATTGTGCATAAGGGAGTAATCGAGTGTCTCTTTCCACATGGTTATCTGATGGCAATTCCATGCTTTAGCCAATGCTATTAGTTAAAAGATAAACTTTCCTCTCTGCTCCATAGTACGATGTTCGTAATAAATCTTTCATTGTGTATGTGTGGGTCTGTTTTCAGGGTCTCTGTCCTGTTCAATTGTTTTTTTCATCACTTCTTCTCATACCAACACACTGTCTTATACACTACCTATGGCAGCTCTTGGTACCTTGTACCTAATTCGTCAAGCTTGACCATGGTCAATTCTTTTTATTTTGCGTATTTATTTTAGGATCAAGTTGCCAAAGTCCTCAGGAAAATCTAATGCCTGCCAGGAAGTTTGGGCATTGGGGGGTTATTAAGGGACTTAAATGCATCACAGGACAAAGTCAAGAATATAGCCAGAACTCTAAGATATCTAGCACTCAGAAATGTAAAATGCACATATTTGGAATCTCACTAGGATGGATGAGAGCCAATCAGGAAAAGAAGGAGGAAAATATGATCCTTAATGGGGTGGGACATTGACCAATACAAGAAACCAGCAGTGAAGAACTGGCCGGAGAAGATACAAACACAGTACCATAAATGTAGCCCAATGTTCAAAGTTTTGTAGTGATGGAGAAAAAATTAAAATATCCAAATCAAACTTCTATAAGTAATAATTCCAAGATCTGTAATGAAAAAATCATTTTTATAATTATTATTGTTGATTATTATTAATAATGATAGCATATTAGTCACTATAGGAGAAAACATAAGTGAATTTGAAGATAAATCAATATACAATCCATAACGTAACACAGGAAGAAGAAAAGGTCTTAAGTGAGCTGGGAATTTAACTAAGTAGCCTACTATGTAATTGGTGACACCAAGAGTAAATTTTTTAAATTTAAATTTGTTAAAACATAATTGTCTGTCTCTCAAACATATCCCAAGGTGTGTAATATATGTAAAATTAAAATCTATTAAAACAATAATATAGAGTAGAAGATAAATGGATAAAGATCATAAGATTGTAAGGTTTTCACAATCTATGTGAAATCACTTGAGGAAAGACCATGTTAAAATAGAGACTTGTACTGCAAACCCTGAATGATATGGAAAAAGACAAACCCAAAAGCTGTCTGACCTGGAGGAAAAGGGAGGAGAAGGAACCATTAATCCTCTTCCAGTCAATCCTTTCCTAGTAACAATGGGCCCTGAGGGAAAGAGGCAAACTTTCATCCCTTCCTGAGTTTATCCCCAGTATCTCCACCAAAAGGAAACATTCATCCCTTTCCAACCACAATGGGTCCTGAAGGGAGAAGGTGGATACTGAAGTGCTCAGCCGTGGACTTTCACCCTTTCCCATTGTGGATAGTCCCAGAAGTAGAAAAGCAAATAGTGAAGCTCTGGGCAACAGTGGGTCCCAATGGAAGAAGGTAAACAGAGAACTCCAGCCGAGTTCTGAGCTATAACAATGAGTTTTGGACTTTTTACAGCTTTTTTCCAACTGTCCACACCGACACATTCTGCTTCATCTCCAATGATTAATTCACCCTCATTGTAACCTTCAATAAAACTCAGACTCCTTCTCCAAGCAGTGGCCACTTTCTAACCAGAAAGTGAGCCCCTCCAGTGCCTGATCAATTGACTCCACTGCAGAATGAAGGAAAGCTTGCTCATCCATTTGAGGTCTGCTTACATCTTGGTTATTTGGTGGTGCCAAAACCACATTGATTTTTTTTAATTACAAACACTAAAGTAGCCATTAAAACAAAGATCAGAGTTTTAGCTAATGAACTCAAAGCTCAGAGTTTTAGCAATTGAGCTAACACAAAAGGAATGGAATTATAAAAATGCTCAATTAATCCAGAGGATAGCATTTTATTTTATTTATTTATTTTTTTTATTCTTTTATTTACTTATTGATTCATTGAACACAAATGGAGTACAGCTATTGTTTCACTGGTTGTACACAAAGTAGAGTCACACCATCTGTGCATTCATGAGGATAGCATTTTAAAAAAGGAATAAGAAGAGATGGTACAAATAGAAACCAAATACAAGATGACTGATATTCATGGAACCAGATCAACAATCACATTACATCTAGTTTCAGTGCCCCAACTAGAGCACAGAGTACATACATGTGGAACAAAAGAGAAAAAAATAAAAAAGTTATGTCTCCTACCAGAAAAGTTGTGTGTGTATGTGTGTGTATCCTATAAATATAAAGAACTAGGGCTGGGGATATAGCTCAGTTGGTAGAGTGCCTGCCCCGCAAGCACAAGGCCCTGAGTTCAATCCCCAGCACCGCCAAAATAAATAAATAAATAAATAAATAAATAAAAGAACTAGAATATAAAAAGGAAAAAGATAGAAAGAGATGGACCATGTTAATGATAAACGTATCAAAGCTAACTTCACTATATTTATACCAAACTAAATTTCAGAGCAGGGGATATCATCCAGAATAAAGAAGGTCATACACCAATATCAAAAGGAATAGTTTTTCAAAAAGCAAGAACAGTCTTAAATAAGTATGCATCTCATAGCAGAGCTTCAAAGAATGGAAGGGAAAACAGCTGAAAGAAGAATGGATGAATTCACATGTTAGTCAGAGGTTTTGATTAATTTCCTTTAGTGACTGGTTCAACGATTGGAGAAATACAAAACATCAGTAAGTATAGAGAACTCATGGACGACTATCAACCAACTTTATTCCATGGATATTTACAGAATACCCAACCAATAGCAGTGGAACTCATTTTTTTTTCAAGGAAAACATGGCTTCTTTTTTCTTCCTTCTTTGCAGGCTATAATCATCATTAGATGCAACTGACACTATGGACTATATACTCTGGACTGTAAGGTGAACTTCAACACAATTAGAAAGGCTCAAGTCACAGCAAGGGTGTTATCTGACAACAGTGGAACTGAATTACAGACCAACATCCCAAATATCTCTAGAAAATTTCAAAATATGTCAAAATTAAATGATTTTCTGACTCCTCAGGTAAAGAATAAATCAGAAGAGGAAAAAAAGTTATAAACTGAACAAAAATGAAACTACAGTATGTCAAATTTGGTGGGATGTCACTAAAGCAGTTCCTAGTGGAAACTGAGAAACAGCCAATGATTTTCTGTTCTTTCTGGGGTCAGAGCTAACCTGTATCAAAGACAGAGATATTAGGACAAAAAAAAAAAAAAACCTGTAGACGAATCTCCCTCATGGGCACAATTTCAGTGATCCATTTAAGATGACAGCACTTTGAATCCAACAATATCTAAAAGGATAATACATCATGACCAAGTGGGTTTTAGCAGTAATGCCCTGGTATTGCTGTTAAATGTACAGTAAAAAAAAAGAATGTAAAAAAAGAAATAATAGATGTACAGAAAACATTGAACAAAACTCAGTGTCTATTAGCAAATTCTAGTCATACAAAACTTCCTTCCTAAAATCAAGTGCATTTATGTAAAACTTTTGGTTAAATATTTTGCAGGTAGATTGTAGTACATCAAAGATGCATGTTATACACTAGGAAATAAAAAAAGAAGGTAAAATAGGCTGTTCAAAACATGGTACTGGAAAGCCCACATAATAATATGAAAAATATTTACTCATAGTCCTAATCTTATTCTATAAGTCTGTTGTGGGCAAACTTTCACCCAGAGATAAACTTCCACGTGGTCTTGTTTTCATATGGCCCAGAAGCTGACAATGATGTTTAGATTTTTTTTTCTTGACAAAGCAGTTTATTTTGAACACCTAAACAGAGAAAAAGCAGAGATTCCATGGTTATAAATTTGGACAGAAATATATTGAAATATGGAAGATGTTAAACATAATTACATCCTTCCTGGCCTATGTAAAACTCAATAAATACTGAGTTGATAAATATTCAGCATATCAGGTATCTTATTCAGCATATTTATGCCTAGAAATGTAAATATAAGACATTTTCAAGACATGGTATTATACGTATGTAACAATATCATATCAGCATCATCACATATACATAAATATGGATTTCAGTGTTCTAATTCCTGACCTCAAAAGCCATATATCCTTTTTTTATTTACTTATTGATTCATTGAACACAAATGGGGTACAGCTATCCTTCTTTTATCCATGAATAAACTGTTTCTTATCAAAACTTTTTAAAAACGTTCTTGAAAAGAGATCATTAAGTATATGTGTGTATACATACCTATGTGAAACTTAATGATTTGCTTTTATATACTTTTAATGCAAAGAATTCCTACAAGTGAATCATAAAGAAGACTAACAATCCAATCTGAAAATTGAAAAGACAGTAAAAGTGTTTGTTTCTCTGGTTGTACACAAAGTAGAGTCATACCATCTGTGAATTCATACATGTACACAGGGCAATGGTGTCTGTCACACATTCTGTTATTATTCTTACCCCACCACCCCTACCCCACCCCTCCCTTCCCTCTATGCTATCTATCCTTCCTCCATTTTTGCCACCCTTCCCCCCCCCGAATTATGCATCATCATTCATTTATCAGAGAGACCATTCAGCCTTTGGATTTTTGGGATTGGCTGATCTCACTTAGCATAACAGTCTCCAACATCATCCATTTACCTACAAATGCCATAATTTTATTCTTCTTTATGGCTTAACAATATTCCATTGTGTATCTATACCACAGTTTCTTTATCCATTCATCTATTGAAGGGCATCTAGGTAGATTTTTGAGAAATACTTTCAAAAACAGTATTGTGTGACCTATAACTTAGCACAAAATTTGAAAATTAGTATCAAAGATGTCATTGAAACAAGGCCACATTCATTCATTTAGGTATTGCCTGTGACAGATTCGTACTACAATGACAGAGTAGTCAGGAAAGACTACATGATGTATAGAACCTTAAATACAAATTTTTACCGAAAAAGTCTGCTTACCCTTGCCACGAACAAAAATTATCATGAGATGTTTCAAAATTCTTGATGATCTAATGACTCAAATATAAACCTGAAAGTAAACCTGAAAAACTCTTTTCAAGATCTTAGGGAGAGTGCAGATTCCTTAAAGACTCTAAAATCCCATCCATGAATAAACTGTTTCTTATCAAAACTTTTTAAAAACGTTCTTGAAAAGAGATCATTAAGTATATGTGTGTATACATACCTATGTGAAACTTAATGATTTGCTTTTATATACTCTTAATGCAAAGAATTCCTACAAGTGAATCATAAAGAAGACTAACAATCCAATCTGAAAATTGAAAAGACAGTAAAAGTGTTTGAAACAGATTATTCAAAAGAAAGAAGGTGTGTAGGGAGGCAGTTTCCTGCTCCTGGGGCTGGTTGGTTCATGTCTCAGATTCTTAGAGTCTCAGTGTGGAGAGAAGACCACAATTGCCCTCCAGGAACTCCCCCAGGTCCTGTTCCATTCCCAGAACACCTGGCATCTGATGATTGGCAGGCATCTCCTTTCCTACAAGATTAATTGGTAAAATTTAAAAATTTACCTGTTAAGTTTACTCCCTTTCTCAGACAAATAGAGGAACTTGCTTCTTGCCTCTCTCAGTCTAGGTGACAGCTGAGACTATACCCGGTTAAACTCAAATCTGTGGTTGCTCTGCTGTGTCCTGCAGTTCCTTTGGCCTCCTTTAGAAAGCCACAGCCTCCCTGGACAGCATCCCTACAGCTGCGTCCTAGAGATTGCACAGTGGCCACTAGAGGGCACTGTGCGTTCTTTGAGTGAACTGAGCCAGTTCTTCTGGGAGAGGGCTCAGGAGGCTGAGCTCTGGCCTGCATCAGGGATAACACCTGGTGTGCCAGGCAGTGCTGTGCAGGACAGGTGGGTCATGGTCTCCGCACACCTCTAATGTGCACGTATGTTACTCAGGCAGGAAGCCATGAACTGCACCATGGTGCATCAAGGCCTCTCTGGGAGCCTGCATTTATTCAACAGGGGATGTGATTGGGTTTCAGGGGGGCAGCCCACACCAACATGTAGGTGGAGAGAGAGAACCCCTGACTCACAGGAAATTTACAGCTGTGGGCATGGACATCTGTCCCCACCCTGCCCTGCCCTGCTCAACACAGTCAGCTGCCCCTGCGCCCAAGAACTCCACAGACTAGGGAAAGTCTGCATCACCTGAGCATATCCAGAGGCTGCAGTAGCGTACTAAGACCACGCATGGACACTGGCATCAGAATGGTGACATCACTGATGTCACAGAAAACCCTCCAAAGAGAGAAAAGGAAGGATCCAAGTGCCTGCTCTCAGCTCAGGAGGCCAGCACCCTGAGTGCAAAGATGCTCAGACCTGTCCATCCTGACTCTGCCTGGGAGTCCAGGCTCCTCTGCTGTGTCACCCTTTGTCTCCTGGGAGCAGGTGAGTCCTGAGCACAGGGGACAGCTCCTGAAGCCACAGTCCTTTCCTGTTGCTTTGGATCCAACTCCTCCCTGGGTCAGGTGTTCTCTCCTGTCTCCTTCCTCCCCAGATTCAGTGGATGCCGAAGTCATCCAGTCCCCCAGACACCTCATCAAAGTCAAGGGAGGAAAGGACACTCTGAAATGCTATCCCATCTCTGGACACAAAAGTGTGTCCTGGTACCAGCAGGCTCCTGGTCTGGGTCTGCAATTCCTTGTTGAGTTTTTTGAAAAACTGGAGAGAAACAAATGAAGTCTCCCTGATCGATTCTCAGCTCAGCAGTTTGGTGACTATCACTCTGAGCTGAACATGAGCTGAACACCTTGCAGCTGGGGGACTCAGCCATGTATCTGTGTGCCAGCAGCTTGTACAGCCCTGCAGACTCACTGGCTTTCTGCACCCAAACCTTCCTGACCCAGCTGAGGCTGCACTAGGGAGAAGAGGTCAGGGTAGCCACACAGAGTTACTCAAGTCCTGTGGATGCTTTTAGTTCTTTGCCAACCCTCAGTGAGCCCTGCTGAGCCCAGCCAGAGTGAACTCCTGGCCATTCATCTGCCAGGTCCTCTGGATATTTTCACATCTTATCCCACACCGTCCAATTACTAGCATGTGGAAGGAGCCCCCAATCTGTGCTAGACTGTGGGCATTTATAATGAGTTGCATTGCCAGGATAAACACCAGTATTCACCTCATAGATAAGAATGATCTCAGTATATCACTTTATGCACAGGAAACTCTATGAAGCTTATGAACTCTCCCAAGAATTCATCCTTACCCAGGATGGAAACCTGTATGCGTGCCTCAAAACTCAAAATTCTCCTAATATCCCATGATGCTCCTTAGTCTTAGTCAAGAATGTGCAGCAGAACAGAGTTTCTTCCATTCTAGACCAGTGGAGCAGCAGTGTGAACTCACATTATGGGATGTGATTAATATGGTTTGTGGCCTGTCAGCTTAGAGGGCATGTAGTATGAAGCCAGAGAATGGTTGTCCCATCATAGTTCCAAGATGAAGTGTTGCCAGGGTCCAGCCCTAGCAGGAGTTGGGAGTCCTGGGTGGAGGAGAAGCGGTAGCACCGTGGAGAAATAGTACAGAGAGACACCATGTGTTCTGAGGCTAAATCTAAATTTACATCATTAACAATCTCTTGGGATTTATATACTTTAGCTTACAACTCAAACTTTTTAATGATTTACAGAAGTGTGAAGTTAATTTGCAGAATACAGTCATTACAATTAGGTCACATCTAGCCATTGTTAAGATCCTCCTGACCCATATGCACTTCTTATTTTTAACGAAGAAACATACTTTAAGCAATACTTTCTAGTTGTTTTTCCTGTGGGTGATATTAAACTAATCTTTACATGATAACCTTTCCATGAGTCCAAGTGTTTGACCTCGGACCCATTTGCCATTTTTCCAAACTATTCATTTTCCTTCAGCATAATATACACCTGTATAGGAAAGTGGAGGGTCAGCTGGAGGGGGCCCTTGTACCATGGGAACAGCAGGAACAATAGGGGATTTCTTTCTGAGCTTTCTCTGAATCATCGATTAACTGAGCTGCTTCAGGCCAATTAGGAGCAGATACTGTTTCCCTAGGGGTAAACAGTAGCTCTTGTTGGATTTTTTCATAAGATTCCTTATTACTTAAAGTCTTATTACATATGAAACTAGTTAAGGGGAAAACAGTCTTGTTTTTATGTTCTAATTCATATAATGTTTAATTTTCCTTGGAAATTTGTAAATGTAGACACCCAAATTTTACATCAATGATAACAAAAAATATAGCACGAGAGCCAGAAGGAGCATGCCACGTCCACATTTCCCAGAAGATTAGACATTGAAGAATCTTCATTATTCCCAGTGGAACCTTGTCAAGCACTGAGGGGAATCACAGTGGGCGTGGTAACATGTCCATTTCCAACAAGAGAAAATTTGTGACTTGATAATTAATTAAAAATAAGTGGAAAGGACATATTCATGGTATCTTATCTCCCCCAAAGAATTTCATGCATTGTTTGGAAGACTAAAATTATTCCTAGATCAGGCTTTATTTTGGAAAGGATGCGCAGAGCCAGGGCATTTCATGTGCCTTTTGTCAAAGGCTCCTGGGACCAGCTGAGCTCTGACCACAGATGGGAGAGCCCTCCCTGGGCTGGCCAGGCCCTCCCACAGCCTCCCCTGTGGGTGCTGCCCTGACATCCTCTTATTCTCTCTCTGGTTCTGCAGAGTTCCTCACTAGAGCAGGATTGTGGAGAGCATCCATCAAGAGTCCATCAAGATGTGGAGTCACAGAAGGGAAGCCTCACCCTGAGATATGGCCCATACAGGAAAGAACAGCATACAAACCATTGAGTAGATGCAAATTTTACAAGACAGCAAAGGTCTGATTCAGCCAATATTCTCCTATTTGGTTCATAAAGATCTTGTGAGTAAGGACAGTGTTTCCCTGTGCCCCTGGGGTACATGTGATTCTTGTCAAATATCACACCACCATCATTGACGAGCCTTCCTTCTTTAGATAAGAAAAATGCTCAAGGAGGACCTGGTGGACCAGAGTCCACTGTGTCACTGAAACAAAAGAATTCATATCCACAGGGACACACTAAGGCCTGAACCTGACAGGGAGGGGTGCCATCAGCTGGACTGGTGTGACACAGCATAAGTCACTTTCCTAAACTGTAATGACTCTTACCTTGATGGTTTAAAACCTTTGGAGAGGTCTGGTGGCTCAGGTAGCAAGGCTAGCACTGTGGACTAACATCCAGCTCCCAGAGGTTAGGGAAAGAGAAGAACTAATAAATGGTACTAGGAGGTGACGTTGGAGCAGAAAAGTTATAGGAGGTACCAGGACCGCAATAAGCATGTTCCTTAGACTGCAGAAATGTTAGGAAATATTCAAACAGTATACAGAAAAGGAATCCTACCATAAAGGGAATAAAATGTGCCAGAGAACAAATATCCTGACTGAAATCAGGGGAAAGCATAAGTACTTGTCATTAAGAACAGACTACAAGTTATTTGCACTCTGAGTTGTTACATCATGTGTACATACTATAAAATATCGTGATGTACACAACATGAAATGAAATCAATAAGCATATTATATGTAAAATTAAAAATTTCTTCCTTTCTATAGGGAAGGGGTGTGGCAAGTAAATTGTTCAGCCAATGCATTTGTAGGGGACAGTGACATCATTTGACTCACTTGGAGCCCAATTTCTACTTCCTCCAAACAGGATTCTGCATTAGTCTTCAGATGGGCACCAAGCTCTTCCTCTGTGTGTCCTGCTGCCTCCTCTGGGCAGGTGAGTGCTGGCCATGGTGGGGTTTCCTTCCCTGGAATTCCAAGGCCTCAATCCAAGACTTTCTCTTGAGGTGACATCATTGTACTCTGTCCTTCTCCACTGCAGGACACACAGAGACTGCAATCACCCAGAGCCCAAGACATATCATCACAGAGACAGGAGAAAAGATGACTCTGAGCTGCCACCAGACTACTAACCATGACTATATGTACTGGTACCGACAAGACCTGAGGCACGGACTACGGCAGATTTATTACTCATATGGCGATCGCACCACTGCCGTAGGAGAAGAATCTAAAGAGTACACTGTCTCCAGATCAGGCACAAAGAACTTCTCCCTCACACTGGAGTCGGCCACCAGCTCCCAGACATCTGTGTACTTCTGTGCCAGCAGTGACTCCACAGTGCTGCAGGGCCACCTCCCCTCTGCACATAAAGTGTGAACAGGAAGACTGTGGCTGCCTGTGTCAGGAGCCCTGGCCCACCCCAGGAAGCACCCAGCACCCAGGAGTCACAGAGCCCTTGCCAGCCTGGGGACCTCACAGCATGGGCAGTAGGACCCTCAGTGCTGAGTCCTCCCCCTGCAGTCTCAGTCTGACCTCAGGCTCCTGCCCCTCGGCTTGCTGCTGCTCTCTTCAGCAGCCTCTCTTTCTATTGAAGAAAGGAAACTGTAGCTTAGTGGGATTCCTGTTGAAGGACATGCCAATCTCACAGCCACCACCTTCTCTGCCCAGGACTTCAGTGACTTCCTCATCCCCCTCTAGACCCTTCAACTTAAGTCCTGAGTCACCTCCCACATGACCTCTGCTGTTGGCTACCTCCAACCTGGGGGAAAGCCTAGTGGGTTGGGTCATGAGCCTTCCTATCTCTCCATCCTCCCTGCAGCTGGCCCTGGCTGTCAGCTCCAGCCACACTCTCCTCTGTGTTGTGTCACTTTTCCTTTGAGAATCTTTTTCCTCCCCTGGGCTACTTCTCTCTGCACTAATCATATGTCCCTCCCTCTCATGCCTGAATCTCTACATCATTTCTCATATGAAAATATATTTCAGATACACTTTTTCTTAATTATGAAAATGAAAACTAGAGTTTACTAGGAAATAATTAAGATACATTTTTTAGCTTTCATTTGAGGGAGAAATTTTTCTTCATAGATTCAAGAACACAAACCACAAAGAACAGATTATATCATTTTAGTTTATTCAATTAAATCATTCCTGTCAAAGTGCACCATAGAAAATGAAAAGTCAAGCCACAGAATAGAAAGAGGCATTAGGAAGGCATATAAGTGAAGAATTCCTGAGAAGGAGGCCTTGGATCCACCTCACTTGCAGTTGGAAGACCAAGAACCTGTCACCAGGTTCAGAAATGGGGGACATGGGTAAAGGTGATGTAAGTCATTCTGATTCCTGGCCCTTAAAAATGTCCTGTGGCACTCTATTGAGCCTCCCCAATCCTCTCATTATTGGGGACGTGGTAGACTCATGGCTAATATTCATCATAGCGACAGAGTATTATTCAGCAGCAGCCGATCAAAGGGAAAAACACATGGTTGGCATCTGGAGGCACCCATGCTCAGACTTCTTTGCACTCCTTTCCTCCCAGGAGGACATACAGAGAGCTTATTCCCCACAACAGGTAATAGTCAAGTACATGTGTGCAATGGTTTGACAATTGAACCCATAGAGATTTAGTGTCCTAGTGATTTTATGATCACCTAGGCCTTCTTTACCTACTCTGCACCAATGACATAGGCCCCAAAAGGAAATTTGGTGTTCAATATCATATAGTTTGCACCAACAGTCTATGTGCAATGACCCACCTTTCTCAGTTGGGAAGGTTTTATTTCAGTATAAGACTCTTTAACAGCTCAGTCCTCAGACAAAAGTCAAGTTTCTAAGAGGGATATTCTAAACTCAGCAATGCTTCAAAAGATGGCAATACTTAATGTAAATTTGCAATTCACATGGAGTAAGTAGGAATCCCCACTACACATGCAAATAGATTCTCACCTTTTCCTGGAGTCAAAGTGTTGCAAGCTGAAACAATGGGGCATGACTTCAAACTCACCAGCCTGGAAACTTTTCAAGAGAGTGACTGCCCAAAATATAAATAGAGATGGAAACTAGTAAAAACTCTCTTACACTATGAGAGAAAATTGTAGCTATATCAGAAAAACATCTGCAGCATATGATAAGTTATCCATGTCTTTAGGTACCATCATGGAGAACTCAGCCATCATTATTTATTTTTCTCTTTTGTACATTAGTCTTCTTCAACTTCTTTTTTTCCATTAATAGTTATTTAATTTTTTTTAATTTTTTTTTTAAATTTTAGGTCACTGTACACAAATGGAGTACAACTATCATTTTTCTGGTTGTACACAAAGTGGAATCATACAATTTGCATATTTATACATATACATACAGTATAGATCTTTGTCTCATTCTATTATCTTTCCTTCCCCACCCCCTCCCCACCCCTCATTTTCCTCTATACAATCCATCCCTTCTCCATTCTTCCCGGGCCTCCCCCACCCCCGCTAGGTGTCATCAACCACTTATAAGAGAGATTATTCGGCCTTTGGATTTTGGGATTGGCTTATTTCACTTAACGTGATCTTCTCCAATTCCATCCATTTACCTGCAAATGTCATCATTTTTTTTCAACTTCTTAAGAATTGTAGCCAAAAAATCTAACATAAGCATTGTTTTTGTTTTAACTATTGTCAGGGAAGGAGGATTCTCTACCATCTAAATTGATTCTATGAAATAAACTGACAACAGGTAGATAAGCAGAAGAAAACATCTACAAACTTATTACATGCCTGGGGACATCAAATGAAAGGGACGTGAGTACCCAGTGAGATCTAGAACTTACACACCCTCTTTCTAGGGGGCCCTGTAGAGTCAGCACAGGCAACTTAGAGAAAACACATGATGTGTAGGAAGATGAGTCAGCCCACAGAAGGGCAGGTGGTAGTCTGTGACTGTCTGTCTGGGTGTGGTGTGGACCTCCAGGCCCTCCCCTGTGGTACAGGATAATCTCTGGGTGACAGGATTCCTGGGAAGGGGATTCATGGTGCCTGAGGTTCCTTTGGAGGATCTAGGCAGATAAAAGGAGTTGAGGAAGGTCCCTCTTTGCACTTGTTCAAAGCAGGCTGAGGCAGGAGAATCCCTTGAACTCAGGAGATTGAAACTGGCCTGAGCACTATAGTGAAAACCCATATCAACTGAGTAATAAATAAATACATAAATAAACAATCTAAGTAAAGAGATCTGATGATCAAATGAAATACACAATCTTTGATTTTATTGTGGAAGAAGATGAGACCTATAAAGTTCACTTTGGGACAACTGGAGAAATTCAAATATGAAGTATATTTTACATAATATATGAAAGTTAAATTTTACTGTAATAATGACATCTATAGTTATGCGAGAGAATGCTTATTCAGAAGAGTAAAATATATATTTAGAACTGAAGCAAATATGACAAAATATTAACAACTTGTATACAGATGTATGCTTTAACACTTTTTCATTCCTTAGATCTTTCCACGAGTGTTATTTTTTTAAGTAAAAAACTAGAGCAAGAAACTCTTAAGATTTCAAACTGGTGACATAATTTTGGTCTGAAGGGAAGTATTTATTATATTTTAACAATTCTTAAATATTCTATAATTACCACAAAACAATGTAATATGATCTATTCTGCCCCTATTATGATTTTATTCCAAAAGAAAAAATTGTGGTTTTTTAAAAAATCCACAAAATAAGAATGTTCGCAGTTTGAGGTGAGTTCTTCATCTGTGAAATGAGCACTAAACTGGGCCACCAGTGCCTGCCAAGAGGCCTTCCAGTTCATACCAAGACTGCTTTCATCTGTCAAGAGAGTCTCAGTACTACATTGGTTGATTAAAAGGTCCTAAACTTAATGAAGTAAGCTAAATGTAAACAGGGAAAAGCACTGTTAATCCCAAGCTGTGGCAGGACAGAACAGCATTTGTGCAATGGAGATATTTGTGCAATGCGGAGTGGCCTCTAGCTGGATCCTGGAGCAGATGGGGCTGCCAGGATTTTCCCTCCTCCCTCCTAGCACTGTCTAACATTAGTCTTAGCTCTAATGCACATAGCACAGTAATTGCAGCATCTCCCTGAGTCATGCAGTGAGGTCCTCAGCCCAGTGCTTCTGAAACTTGGGTCATTAGGAGTCAAGCGGCTGATGGAGACCCACATGTTTTTGAAACAGGGTTTGGTGCTGCCTGAGCAGCTGAGTTTAAGGAAAAAGTGTGGCTTCATCCAGGCTTCCGTAGCTGGTGTGCAAGATGTATGTGTGGCAGTGAAATAGGAAGTACTAAACTTAGGTGTTTCCTCTGGTGATACAGGTGGGTTCTGTTCCACAGTGAAACCTGAACTGTAGTGAATCACAGGGTGGAGAATCTTCTCAGCCCGTGTGGTGGGCAGTTGGTGAACCAGATGCCAGCTGAGCACTCGGAGAACGAAGCAAAGCAAGGACTAATTCAGGGAATGGCAGAGGCTTCAGCTCTGCACATATGCCATTTTCTAACTCCACTGGACAGTGTGCAGGAGGACGGGGGGATACATGAGTGAGTGGGGCTAAGGAGATGATTCTAGGTGTTGCCAGATAGGCATGCCTGACATTTCTGGCACTGATACTGCAAGCATTTTAAATAGAGTCAGACTCACCAGAACTGCAGTCATTTCTCCCTGAACAGTGAGACACCTTATTCCCACCTAGACAGGGATTCTGTCATGGATTCCTTCAGTCATGCTTCCCAGGAGGAAGCACATGGGAACACATGGGAAAATCCTTCCCTAGAATTGGCAGACTTTGATGTCAAGTATTTCACAGTATTGCAGCCTGATGGGTCTTGTCCCCAGCTCCACTAAATACTGTTGTCACCCAGACCTTTGGTCAGAAAGATGGAGCAAGTAGTGAGCCCTTGGTGGGAGGACACTGGACATCACAGACCTCAACATAAATTGACTCACACCAGCAACTTTTCTCTTGTGGTGATGGAAACCAGACCAGGGCATCAGATGGTTCTGGTAACTCTGCACTTATAGGGCTTTACTAGACACACTGTCCCTTGCCCCCAGGAGAGTTTGGGGAGGTTGGGTAAGATCTCTGATCACACAGCTGTACTATTCCTGTAGGTCCTTGTCTTGTTAGGTCATAACAACTCTTGGGGCTTCTCCACTCCCCTGATGCTTCCCACTCCACCACTCAGGCAGTTTAGATTCCAGAAGGTCTGCTCAGTCTTGCACTGATGGTTGCAATACCCACACCAATCAGGTCAGGGATGGGAAAGCTCTCCCTGCTCCTAGGTGACACAGCAGACCTGATGTCTATTTCATTGGCAACCTAAGAGTGCAGGCAGTGCCCTGATGAAGGCTCTGGTACCTCACAAGTCATGAAGGTGGTGAAACAAAGAGGGCAACAGACTCCTGATATCAGACCCAGTAAACCTTCTAACTCAGTGCTCAGGGCATCATCTGAACCTTCAGCTGGGTCAGTGTGCTGCTGGGATAAAACTGTCTGAGCTATGCCAGTCCCATCTTGCCACTGGAGAGCTTGACAAAAGAGAAAGGCCAGGAGAGAAGACTCATTAAAGTAAGACAAAGGGACCACTGACTGACTCTTGAATTTGAGGTGCCTTTGCCACGTTCAGGTAGAAACTTCCAGTGGAGTTTTTGAGGATGGTCTGGAGGTGTAGCCGGAGATCCCATGACCCAAGCCCTGGATCCATTAGTGAGGACACTTAGATGGATGTGTGCAGTCTGTGAATGTCTTAACCAGCCTCTCACCCCATTTGAGAACATAACCACTAGTTTCTAAGACTGTGTGCCTTTGTGTGACACTGATCTCATTGTAGGAACTATCCTATTGGATGAGGGACAGCCCTCCTCCTCTCCTGCTGCTCACCCTGCCCTGGTGAAGCTCCTTTCTGCTCTATCTGCCATGGGCACCAGGCTCCTCTGTTGGGCAGCCCTGTGTTTCCTGGGAGCAGGTGAGTCCTCAGAACACCATGACCTCCACATGGCATTGCCCACTGATTGTTCAAACAGTTTCCATTCTGAAACTCTGTCTTCTTCCCCCAGAACTCACAGGAGCTGGAGTCACTCAGTCTCCAAGAGATGTGAATACAGAGGAAGGACAGGCTGTGGCTGTTTCGTGTGATCCTATTTCTGACCTCAATACCCTTCTCTCGTACCAGCAGACACCAGGACATGGACCAGAGCATCTGATTCACTTTCTGAATGAGGCTATTCCGGATGATTCCCAATTGCCTAAAGACTGATTTTCTGCAGAGAGGCCCAAAGGTGCAGACTCCACTCTGAAGATCCAGCCTGTGCAGCTGGAGGACTTGGCTGTGTGTCTCTGTGCCAGCAGCTCAGCCACAGCACTGCAGAGAGAATTCCCCCAGACACGAAACCCTGTGGGTCTCGCTCTACTCAGCTTACAGCAACTCAGGACAGAGCCCTTCCCATTTTCATCATTCCAGGAAAGAAGTAGGACCTGAAATACAGGGACAAATTCCTAAAAGAGAAGATGGGAATTCTTTCTTGAAACATGAGGTCTGCAATTGTTTGTAAATAATCATATCTCGAGAGTTTGAAACACATTTTAGTGGCAATTAAACTGAAAGCGACATATTACAGACTCAGTCGTTAGAGTCTAGAGACAGCTCTTCTATAAAAATATGCAACCACAGAACACATCAACTTAATGCTGTGGATGGTGATTATATGTGCATAACACACAGCAGAATGTCCCTCCAAATCTGTCACCATCTGAATGATTTGAATGTTATCCTTGGTGACTTCTTCACTGTCTAGATTCTTCTATGTCTTTACATTGGGAGTTTTCTGTAAGAAATTCTCACATAGGGTGTGTTTGGAAGACTTTTCCCCTGATTCTATGGAAATTGTTAATAATGATGCTGCTATTGTTGATGATAATGATGATTGAAAAGTGAAAAATTGCCCAGAGAAAAACACCCCAGATGTGTGAACTCATGCAAGAGATTTTATTAGGCAATCAAACAGTGTCTGCCCTGATGAGAAAGAAAAAGAGAGAGAGAGAACATGGCTGGGAAGCTTCTTTTAAGTTGTGGGATTTGGTGGGGAGTGCGATGATAGGACCAATAATTCAAAAGTTGAATTTGGCAGATTAGGGATCAGCCAATGGCTGGTGACGACAGACCGACGATGAGACCAGTGGCGGGCTAGCCACAGGGAAGGGATGGGGGAGCTGTCTTCTGCCCTACCTCAGTGGAGGGAGCCCCACAAGGTCAGCAGGTCAGCCATGGGCTGGTAGGTAGCATGAGGCAAGAGCCAAACTACAGGGTAAACCCAGCACCCACTTGCTGCCTGCTGTGGGAGCCCACAGGGGCACATGGTGTGACAGAGTGCTGCTGTGACAGGAATGGACTTGGTTGCATCCTCCTGACTTGTGCAACCATTACAGCTTTTTACATTATATTCCCTAGTATTTGTTTTTATAAGAAAAATCCCTTTGGGCACATGGGCGAAGATCAACCTACAGTAACTGCTTCCTGCTAGGTGTGGGTGTAGAGCTGATTCAGGGGAGGGAGATGTCATTGCAGCAGTCAGGGATTGGGGTCCGGAGAGTTCCTCTGGGGAGTGCACTTGTAGTCAGGTTCTGACTTTTTCCTGTGAGATTCTGATATTCCTGTAATACAAGCTGATTCATATCTGACTGGTTGATTGATAGGCAATGATCTTCCTGAGAGCATTTCCCTTTTCTAGTGAACCCGCAGGGTGATTTACATTGGAAGATAAGCACCTGGAAGGAAATTGGAAGAGAGACACTCCTGATCCCCTGCTCCAAGGGAGTCTGTTGAAAGTCAAAGAACTGTTAATGTCTAGAGTGCTATCCAGGGGATGAGAGAACCCCACTCCATGTACATCCAATGTCCCTGTGACATGAGAGGGTTAGTTAAATTGAGTCTGTGTTAAGAGTGGATCCTCTGAGCATGGACTGCAAACACATGTAAAATGGGTCAAACATCCCTGGGGACAGTAGGAGTTAGTCCTCCAGGAGTCCTGTGGGCAATCTGGGAGGGAGGAAATGGCTGTCACCTGGACAGATCTATTGGGAAAAAAATCTGATAGTTAGGAAAATGGCAGATAGGGTGAATGGCAGGGGAGACAAGAATATAGCTGGCAGTCCAATCCTCATGGCTGGGTATGGTTGTCTGCTGCGTTGGTGTTCTGGTCCTTGGCCTCTGGAATGGGAAGAAGGGTGGAGGGGTTGATGGCCTTCATCCTAAGATGGAGAGGTCCCACTGGGGTGGTTGAGTTTTGGTGGAAGAAGTCTGAGGTTTAGAAGCTGGAGAGGGATTTGTGGATTGAGAGTAGAGCTTAACCCAAGAAATGTGTAACCATCCTGGTAAATCTTGCACCTTGACAGCTGTTGATGTAGCCATGATCAACATGTGGGGTGCCTGCCATTTGGGAGATAGAGGGGTTGTAGCTTCCTGAGGAGGAGAGATGAGAACTTCATCTCCTAATTTGAAAAGGAAGAGGCAGGGGGTGGGGCAGAGAAAGGTTTAGGCAAGGTTTAGGTCAGTGTAACCCCATAGGAATGCTGGAATGTGGTTTAGGAGAGGAACAGATATATAAGAAGGAAGAGGGGAAGGAAGGGGCACTATCCCACAGGGAAGAATGGGATAACCATACCTCACTCAAAAGGGGAAATATTGGTAGGTTTCTTTGGAGTGAATGAAGATGAAGAAGAGCAAGGGGCAAGAGTTTAATCCAGTCAAGGTGAAGTTGTAAAGAGTGCTTGATTAAGACATTTTTAAGAGTTTGGTTCACTCGTTCTACTTTACCTGATGACTTTGGGTGAAAGGGAATATGGGAATGCCAAGGGACCCCAAGGGCCTTGGCCAGTTGTTGGGAAATTTGAAAGATGAATTCAGGCCCATTATCTGACTGGAAAGAGGTAGGCACTCCAAAGCAACAAATTATTTCATAAAGGAAGAAGGTAGAGATGGTTAGTGCCCTTTTGTTTGGGTGGGGGTGGGGATGGATTCAACCCATCCTGAGAGGGTATCTATCATAACCAAAAGGTATTTAGACTTTCTTACTGTGGGCTTGTGAGTGAGATCAAGTTATCAGTCTACCCCTGGAATGATGCCACAGGCCTGGTGAGTCAGAAAAGTGGGGGACCTGACAGCTACAGGATTGGTTCCTAGGCAAAATTCTCTTTCAGAAATGAGATGTCAGAGGAAGATAGTTGCAGATGAGTCTCAGTGACTTGTAAGAGTGAAGAAAGGTTTGAGTGGAATAAATGGTGGAGGTAGGAAAGTATCTCCCTGTTGCGGGGCGGTGGAAGTAAGGGATCATGGAGAGTCATAATGGGAGCTGGTGTGAATGACAGGATAGCCCTTTTAGCCTCCTAGTTTGCATTCTCATTTCATGAAGAGATGAATGAATGATTTGTCTGTTGGGCTCAGCAATGTACAAGGCCTATGTTTTCTGGGAGGTGAACAACCTTAAGGAGGTTTAGGATGTAGCTAGAGTTGGTGGTGGAGTTCCTTTTGTAGTAAGAAGGCCCCTCTCTTTCCAAATAGCATAATGGGAAAGGATAATGTGAAAATCATATTTGGATTTAGTGTAGATTGTGAGGGATTCTCCCTTTGCAAGGGTGAATGCCTGGGTGAAGGCAATGAGTTCTGCCTATTGGTTGCTGGTGTTGTCAGGTATTGGTCCTGACTGCAACCTTTTCCAGGGAGATAAGGGCATATCCAGCCCTTCAGATCCCTTCATGTTGAAAAGAGTCCTCATCATTGAACCATATGAAAGTAGGGTTGTGTAAGGAGCCCTCCTGAATATGGGAGGGGCAGGGGAGTAACTGTTCCAGAGGGGCCACCAGGATGGAAAAATTTGGAATCCAGCATCATCGACATCCTGCCAGCCCTAGAAAGGGAAGGATTTCTTCCTTTGTAGATGGAGTGGTCATGTTCTGCAGTAATGCTTTTCTTTTTACAGTGATGGCCTTAGACCCAGGTGAGAGGCTGTCTCCTAAGTAAGTAACCCAAGGTTGGGAAAGTTGTACCTTTGCTGGAGAGACCCTATACGCTCTGTTGGCCAGATAGTTTAGCAACTTTATAGTGTCTCCTTGGGAGTCCTGGAGAGATGGACTACATAGAAAAAGATCCTCAACATACTGTAAGAGAGAGGAAGAAATGAAAGTAAGAGAGGAAAGATCATGAGACAGTGTTCAGCCAAAGAAGTGAGGGCTATCCCAAAATCCCTGTGGGAGAATCATCCAGGTCAGCTGAGAAGAAACTTGGGTGAGAGGGTCAGCCCAGATGAAGGCAAAGATATCCTGTAAGTCAGGATGTAGTGGGACAGTGAAAAAAATGTCCTTCAAATCCAACACAGAGAAGTATGTGGTGGAGGAGGGGATAGAGGAAAGCAAGCTGTGGGGATTGGGCACAATCAGGAAGAAGGGGAACACTGCCAATTTGATGGTGTGGAGATCTTGCAACAAACGGTGAGATCCATTAGACTTTTAACAGCTAGGATGAGAGTGTTATGAGGTGAGTTGATGTGGCCCAGGAAGCCTTTCTGCCTTAAATCCTGGATGACTGGTTGAAGTCCTAAGAGGCTCCTTTGGGGAAGGGGATATTGGGCCTGGGCTGGATAGGATGTTGGGTCCTTCAGGCAAATGAGTACAGGTGAGCATTTGGCTACAGAGTGTGTGGGGGTGTCCCAGAGCTTAGGGTCCACAAGGAAGGGAGGAAGGGGATATAAAGGTTCAGGCTGATGGGCTGAGATAGTGGCTCTGTGGTGGAGCACTTGCCTCACATGTGTGATCCACTAGGTTCGATTCATGCAAATAAATGAATAAAATAAAGGTCCATCAACAACTAAAAAATAAAATTAAAAAAAGACTCAGATTGACTTGTATATTCCTGCAGGGTCATAAGGAGAGGAATACCAGAACTGTCTCGATGAAGGAACATGGTGGGTGAGAAGGAAATAGAGGCACCCAATTTGGCTAGGGTGGTACACATTGTGAAGCCAGAACTGGGGACAGGCAGTCAGTGTAGAAATAGGAAATCTGGTCAAATTGAGGAATGGAGGCAATCAGAGTCTGGGAAGTTGGAGACTGCCCTTGGGAGAATGGAATGTCAAGGATCTCCAGAGCCCATTAATTACAATCTACCTGCCCTTATCATGGACTACAGATAATGAGTTGCTAATTAATGCCCCATGAGCCATTACCTGCTTTCACTCTGGCCCTCCCCTGCCCATTTGCTTCTCAGCTTTTGCATCTCAACTTTTTGCTGGGTCACAGGGCCTAGCCTAGTCACATAGGAAGGAATGATAAGGGTTGGAGGAAAGAACAGAACAAAGAAGACCCTAACCTATAAAAGATGTGGGGTGTACTCACTTCTGGGTATTCTAGGACATCAGCCACGACCCCTGTCTTCCTCCTAGGAGAAGTCTGTGTTACTACTTTTAAATCAAACCTGCTTAACATGCTTGCCTTGGCGTGCTTCTCTGGCATTGTACTTCAACACCTGAGGAAGCAGAACTCATCACCAGTAAATGGTGGCATCAATAGGAATTATCAAAAATGAATGAGTGAAGCAGATTTGTCCAATATGACAACTTATTGGAAGGGTATTTAGGGGGTGGTATGGTTTTCCCTCTACCCTGACAATAGAGGATTTTGCAGGGGAAGTGGGTCCCCAAAGGAGCTCCCCAAGGAGCTGCAGTACTGAAAAAGTGGCTCCAGTATCCATAAGGAAAGGGATCTGCCTGCCTGCCACCATAAGGGTCACCCAGGGCTCCTGAGTGGTGGTGGTCATCAGCTGTAGAAGTCCCAGGCCTCTTCAAGTCATCCATTGCTAATCCCAGTTAGTTACTGGGGCAAGGGAGTGAGAGTGACCTGGAACTTCTCTGAGCACCAGGGCAATCCACTGCCAATGTCCTGGTTGATGGCATTTTGGAGAAGGACCCAGTGGCTGCCAGGGATTGGGGCAGGCTCATGCCCAGTGGTCCTCTTTTCCACACTGGAGGCATGGGGCTGGAGGTCTTCTGGGAGTGAGGGTGTCCCTGGTGATGGTTGGCTGGGCAGGACTAGCTGGCTGAAAGGCTTTGGCTGGCATTTGGTATTTTAGTTTTTGTTTATTTTTTCTTCCCTACCATTATACACCCTGAATGCCACCATTAGAACCTCTGGTTTTCAGGTAAGGAGTCCTGTTGTGAAGCGCAGAGTTTCCTTGGAGGGGGTGAGGTGACAGAGCAACAAGAATCAACTCTGGGAGACAGGTTCTGTGACATAGTCTCAGCTTTAATGCTGAAGCACTCATCTTTTACATAGGAAGGGAGCTAATGAACAAAGAAGTGGAAATGGGAGAGCCTATGAGAGGGGTCCAACCAGAAACTGCACAATGTGGAAGAAGAGAGAGATGAGGGATGGGGTGAGACTCTCCTGAGACAATGCCCCATTGGCGAGGGGTCACTTGGGTGTGTGTGCCACCCAATCATGACAATCCAGGGTGTTCCACAGGATTCTACCCACTCTGTAGCTGCAAGGATGCATATGCCTCAGTGGCTCTTCCCACATCTCCTACACTTCCACCCTCTTTTTTTAAATTGTGTGTATGTTATTGGCTGGCTCACATAAGAGCAACAGTAAGTATTGGAATACATGAGGTAGATTCCATTGGAGATATTGGGCAGGTCCAGAGGTTGAATTGTTAATTACATCATTGATCAGTAATAGCAGTTATGAACGCTTGTGAATATCCCCCCTCCTCTTTAATGGATGCCACCAGGAATTTTACTACTAATTGCTGTTGCTGCTTGTGTTTTTTGTAATTGTATTTTAAAAAGATTATAAATGCATTGAAATCACAGAGACAAAGTAATAACATAAAGATACTAATAACTCTACTAAGGAACATATTTTTTAACCAAGTGATATTGGGAAGCCAAGATGTTGACCAATCACATAACTCTGTACCCTTCTCATATTGTTGTATGTTAGTAACTATGGTTTTAAGGTGAGTGAGCTCTTGTACAATAGTATCAATATTATAAGATTAAAACCACCTATTTTTTACTTCCTTGCAGTCCTTGTGGTGTAACAGTAATAAATAATCAATTGCTACCCTGTTGTCGAGACTAGCTTGTCGGTGTTGTTTTTGTTCATCATTTAACATAGCTATGGCAGTAGAGGTGTAATTAATATTTTTTACCATAGCACAAGCCAATTTTGTGACTTATAGACTCCCACTGGTAGGGCCGGAATGCCTACCAGGGAAAAGGTTAAAGCATTATATTCTACTTTAGACAGGAGATGGACCAAATCAACACAAGGTTCATCAAGCGGTTTAGATTTCTTTTGAATTCGTTGTGCTGGTTGATGTCCAAGAAGATCATAGAGAGAGGGAAGAAAAGCAGTTAAATGACTAAGACAATAGTGGGTACCGTGAGACATATTGACCGAGATATAGTTAAAGATATATGACCCACGGGAGCAAAACCAGCCAGATGATAAGGGAATATGTCCATTTCCATAGCTAATTGGCTCAGTATTAGTACAGTAAAGGAAGGGTGGCCAAAATGTCTACAGTCAGTAGCACAATTTTGAATTTCTGCACAGGTGTCACTACTATTATAGGCAATGGTGGGAGTAATTCCATTGCATTAACAGGCTTTGTGAATTGGGGAGCACCCCAATTATGTGAATCCTTATAAGAGATGCTTTTCTTAATGGTAGAAAGCATGGTCATATTGGTTATTTCCTGCACTGGATGCAGACTGGAAGGCGACAAGAACCTAAGATCATTCCCACATGGACATCTTGATGAATACAAATTTCAGAAGCATTTACAATTTCTGCCAAGTGAACTCACATGTTATATTGCATATGAGCATTGAAAGGAGTGGGTGTGGCATTAGCAGCATCTGAGTTGGCAGTAATAATGGCACACATTAAGAGGAATAAAGTCCTGGGCCCTGGATTCGCTTCTGGAGCCATGGTTGCCACTTGATCAGCAAGGCTTTTGGTGTCTCCCCAGGTGATTTTGTGCATGCAGCGGCATCTTGCTCTGCGGGGAACAGTGTGGTCCACCACCTGGAGGGCGCTGGTCATCAAGCAATAAGTCCTTCATCTCCTGTGTTGAAGGCCTCAACATGAGGATGGATGTTTCTGGTGGACACCCACAGAGGTCATTCTGCTGTTTCTGGAAAGACACAAGCAAATCCTCTGCCCAGGTTAGCAATGGGTGAGGACCATACCATATGTTAGGTAGAGGGCCCTTCCATCAGACTAGCAGTAGTGGAGTGGGGGAGGGCAGTAGGGCACCCCAATGTTTATGGATAGGAGAGAAACCTTGTTCATCAAAAGTGAGAAAATTTAAAGTAAAAGGTACCTGTATTGTTATTTGTAAAGGAGAATGTAGGGGTGTGTTCCCCCCTTCTTTTTTAATTTGGAGTTTGAGTATTCCATTAGCTCTTTCAATGATTCCTTGGCCCTAGCAATTGTAGGGTATAACTGTGATATGATCAATATTAAAACTCTTTAGGAAAGTTTGAAAAACAGAAGCAGTATAGCAAGTCCCATTAACCGATTTAATGGACCAAGGAACTCCAAGATTGAGACAAGCTTGCTTTAAGAAATTAATAGCATGTTTTGTTTTTTCTCCCAACATAGGTAAGGCAAATATGACTTTTGAGTATGTGTCAACAGTGACATGTATATATTTTAATTTGCCAAGAGGAGCATAATCTCTTTGCCAGAGTTTATTGGGGGTGAGTCTACACAGTAGTGTGCCTTGGGGTTGCAAAGGCCCCAAAGGGAATAAGGGATCACAATTTTGACATGCCCTCACTAGGTGTTTGCAAAATGCTAGTGTTAGATCAGGTATCAATCTATGTATGGCAGCTCCAGAGAGGATAAACTTGGCATGTAGTTCTTTGGCTTGTTGTAAAGGAGATAGGGTAGCAGTCATGATGTACTTATCTGTTTCTTCATTTCCCTGTGTTGGTATGCCTGGAAATTGGGTATGGGATCAAAGGTGTTGAATGTACCAAGGATGCTTTCAATTTTCTAATAATAATTGTAGCTGTTGAATGTGTTTATTTAAGAGCATGTTCTGGGGTCTGAACAAAGCAAAAGGTGATTGTTTAGCAAGCTGAACCACATATTTACTGTCTGGAAATATGCTTAAAGAGAATTCTTGATTTTGTAGCAATACCTCTATGAGAGCCTGAAGCTCTCTTAATTGAACAGATCCTTCACGAGGACCTCTTTTTCTTTAAGGGTTTGATCCCTTGATTATATACCCCCAAGTGGTTTTATTAGCATCTGTGAAGGCCAGATTGGTGTTGGGAGCTGCCTGATTTTGTGGGAAGGCTTGTCCCCTAGCGGATAAGGGGAAATTAAAAATCATCTTAATTGCCTGATTTTTAGGGTGATTTCCTAGCTGTCCTGGGAAGCCTGCTATCAAAGTGTGATATAAAGTGTTGCTCAATTCCGAACCTTCTAATTGAATTTTAGTAAAGGGAATAACAATAAGGTTGGTTCTGTAGCATATAAATGAATGCACAATTTGCTAGCTTTTATAGCTAACAAGAGTATTGCATCTAAGATAAGAGTTATCTTTAGGGTGGTACTCCAAGATAAATGTACCCAGAAAAGGGATTGGGTTTCCTGTGCTAACATGTCCACCGGTACACCTTTAATAGGGACTATGTAGACCTCTATAGACACATTGTTTTGAAATCTGAATACTTGTAATTCCTGTATTTGTTTTGTAATTAGGTGTACCACCATTTTTGCTTCAGTTTAGAGATGTTTAGGAATTAATAGATCAGTCCCTTTTTACATTTGAAACAGAGGGTCTAGGTCACTAGAGGACAGGTGGAGAAAAGAGCATAGCCAATTAATATTGCTGCATAATTGTTGTAATTCAGTTGATGCATATTTATCTTTATTAAGTAACTTGGGCCTAGCAGGGGAGATCTCTTCCTGAATAGAATACCCAAGAAAAGTGAATGGTGGGATTGTCTGAACTTTTTCTGGTGCAATCTTTAGGCCTATTACTTGTAGGTTTAATATTAAAGCTTCAACTCTTCTCTTTAAGAAAGTTTGATCGGGGTGTGCAACCAGAATATCATCCATATAATGGATGATTAAGGCAGAATCTCTTAAAGACCTAGTAGCACGAGCCATGTAATGTTGGCAAATAGTAGGGCTATTTTTCATTCCCTGAGGTAATACTGTCCATTGGTACCTATCAGTAGGATTGTTATTATTGGTGTTGGTACTGTAAAGGCATAATATGGGAGGTCCTCTGGGTGCAGAGGAATGAAGAAAAAGCAATATTTTATGTCCAAAATAGAAATGTAATGATTTTGAGGGATGACTGATGGATGGGAAAGTCCAGGCTATAAAGTCCCCATCTTTTGCATGTGTCTATTAATTGCTCTCAGGTCATGTAAAAGTCTCCATTTGGTCTTATCTCTTTTTTGGATAACAAACACTGGGGGATTATGAAGACTAATGGCTGCTTCTATGTGTCCCAGCATTTGTTATTCTTGAATCAAGAGTTGTAACTGTTGCAACTTTTGCTTTGGTAGAGGCCACTGTTCACCCATATCAGCTGTGTAGTATCCCATTGCAACCGAATTGGGTCAGGTTTTATTGGTGGAACAGTGGCCCTTAGAATTGGGGAGGCCTCCCTGATGCTCCTGTCCTTTTGTGAATTATAATTTCATCATAAAAGGCCTGGGCATCATTTGTTAAAACTGCATCCATATCTTTCAGAATATCTCTACCCCATAAGTTATATGCTAAGTTGTAAACTATTAAGGGGGTGATTGCTCTCGTTTCTCCATCAGGGTCTTCCCAAATGACTGGCCTGGAGGGTTTTGTGGATGCCTGATGCCCTCCAATACCTGTGACTTCAGGTCCTTCCGCTAACTTCCAAGGCATTTGTTTAGCTTCCTCTGTCCGAATAATTGAGACGTCGGCTCCAGTGTCTAGAATACCCTTGAAGGGTTTTCTGTCTAATTTTAACTCCAAGCGGGCATTGTTTTGGCTTATTGGAATGGTCCACACTATCTGAGGATGATTTTTCCCTCTTACTTGCGGGGCTGAAGGTTGTCCTGTTTTCTGTTTAAAGCACCTTGTCATTGTTAGTTTTTGAACAGCAATCCCTTGCCTAATGAAACCCTTTCTTACACTTAGGGTAAACTGATAGGGTTTTTTTGGAGTGTTTGATTTTGATGGGCATTGTCGAACCCAATGTCCCAGTCCTCCACAGGTCTCACACTTAGTGCCTTGGGAGTTTCCCATAGTCTGATTAGGTGAGGAAACAACTTGTAGGGTGGCAGAGAGGGATTCTGCAAGTAATGATGCTTGATTGGACTGAGTACCCATATCTTGGCAGGCAAGAATCCAGTCCTTAGGGGCATTGTGGGAATAATTTATTGCCCTCCTACATTCACTAGAACAGCCCTCATACACTAACTCTTTCAGTAGCACTTTGGCAGCCTGCTGATATTGGACTTTGCATTCCACTGATTGCGTGCATCTAGCAACAAAATCTGAAAAGGATTCAGTAGCCTTTTGTATTAATTTTGGTAACAGTTTATCATGTTTGTTTGGCAGTTTTTAAAAGCTTTTATGGCACACAAGTGCACCTGATCAAAATACCGAGCTGACCTTGAGGTTGAATTACTACGCCTCATAGACACTCAGTATTTAATTGTACCCCAGCCCATTGATTTCTCTCTGCCTGTTGGTCACATTCATCATAATGAGGTGCTTTCCACAAAAGAAAATCTCCAGGAGGAAGGACTCTGTGGGCCAATTGTATATAACCAAAAAGACAATTAAGATCTAATGAAATTTGGTCCAGCAACTGATTGAACCATTGGCTATGAGGACCATCATCTTTAGCTGCCTGCCTTAAAGTCTTTAAGTTTTCTTATGGGTGAGGTTTCCAAAGCATCGGATTTTGTGGGGTCAGATTCATATTAATAGGGAAGGCTTCTATGGGCTTATTTGCTCTGGAAAAATTTGAATGTGTGGCATGATCCCTTTGTGTGCACAAAGCTGTGGATTGTAACATCCGAGGACTGTCTGGCTGGGGAGAATATGCTGCCCAAGGGTCCCTAGATGGCGCTGCAACCTATATGGGAAACTCTGGGTATGATGTTTGCTGCGCCATAGTGGCTTCGCCCTCCTTTGTTTGGTTTTGCGCCAATCTTTGTGGCGGTGGAGGCTCAGGCATCATCAGTGCAGGAGGGGAGGAGACGAGGGGGTGTAGCGACTGCTGCCGGCACTGGGCGCTGTGGAGCAAGCCCACTTGCCACTGGAGCAAGCCTCCTCAGTGCTCCCCCTCCCTCCCTGGCCCCCCAGTGGCACTGCTCCCTTTGTTCGGTTTGGTGTTAATCCTTGCTGAACCACAGTGGCTGCTCCCTCCCCTTTCGAGGAGTTGTGGGAGGGTTCTGAGGTGCAGGCATTTGGCTTGAGATGAGGGGGGTTTTCTTTTATTTGTGCTTCTGCAGTTAAAATTTCAGTTACGTTGGTAAGTTCTGTTTCTGGAAGTCCCTGAACAGAGGCTAATATGGCAGTAATAATGGGGAAGAAGGTTAGGGGGAGCTTTCTATCCTCTTGTACTTTTGCCTTATGGGCGAGGAAAATGACCTTACTCCAAAAATTCAGGTTCCACAGATCAGTGGTGGTAGCCCAAGGGAGGAGGCCGAGCACTGTGTCCTAGATATTTGCATTTCCCTCTCTTCTACTTTAATTTGCCTACTCCTGAGTAACACACAGAAGGCTTTAGCCTACAGTCCCCATAGCGAGGAAGTTATGTTACCCATCAGGAGGGTCACTCACCCAGAGCAGGGTCCGATGAGGAGGCAGGGTCCAGTTAAGGATGAGGAGTCTCCAAGACAATCATCTCCAGGGGTCCCACACTGGGCACCAGCTGTCACAGAGCATGGGGTTTCCTCTGAGGGGGTGAGGCGACTGAGCAACAAGAATCAACTCAGGGAGACAGGTTCTGTGATACAATCTCAGCTTTAATGCCGAAGTACACATCTTTTATATAGAAGGGGAGCTAATGAACAAAGAAGCAGAAATGCCATAGTCTATGAGAGAAGTCCAGCCGGAAACTGCCCAATGCAGAAGAAGAGAGAGACAGGGGAATGGGGTGAGACTCTCCCAAGCATGATAATCCTGGGTGTTCTACAGGATTTTACCCACTCCACAGCCGCAAGGACGCATTCACCTCAGTGGCTCTTCCTACATCTCCCACAGAGTCCCCTGTCCAACCACCTCCATTTAGCCTTTATGTCCGGGTCACTTTGGGAAAAATAGTAAGTCATGAGTAACTGTTGTCCCTCCAGGGTTTCAGGGTCCTGATTAGTGTATTTGAGCATAGCCTCTGTGAGGCGACTCAGAAAGGCAGATGGGTTTTCAGCTTTGTCTGGTATTACTTCCTGAAGTTTATCATAATTAATGGGTTTAATGGAGGCCTTTCAGAGACCTACAAGAAGGCAAGTTTGGAACTGGTCCTGCCACAGACACCCATTCCCCATGTTATAGTCCCAGTGGGGCTCCCTATCTGGTACTGCTTCAGCCCCAATGGGGTGGGTGGGGTCAATTGGTGAACCTTATCTGCATAATTGTGCACCTGTTCCCAGACTGTCCTGCGCTCCTCAGGGTTCAAGGTGTTGGACATGATCTTATAAGTGTCATGCCAGGTAAGGTCATAAGACTGGGTAAGATCCTGAAATTCCTTAATGAGGTTTGCAGAGTTGAGGGTGAAGGAGCCTAGTCACTACTCTATCTGGAAAAGATCTGAGAGTGAGAAAGGAACATGGACTCCGATCACTCCCTCCACACTGGCCACCTCCCTTAAGGGGGCTAGAATATTTGCATGGGACTGCACGGTGGCAGGACTGGGTGGGCTGAGTGGAGAAGCAGAAGCAGAAACAGAACAGGGCAAAGGAGATGGAGGAGGAGGGGTTGGAAAGGCCTCCACCCCAGGGGAACAGTATCAGGGTTGTTCTTCACCTGGGTCAAAGTTGGAGGAGGAAGAGGAATTAGGAGGTAGAAGAGAAGCCAAAAGGAGGAGTTTGGGTTTGCAGGAAGAGCAAAGATCAAGCTTAGTGTGCATGAAAGAAAAGACTTGAAGATAAGAAATCTCTTTCCTTTTACTTGCTTCCTGGACAGTAAGAGGGAGTCCCGGCCCTGCCCTCCTGTATCCAGCTCTAGAGTAGAAAGCTTGGGGGTCATCATGGGTAATTACCATGGCCTCTTTCTAAGCCTGTGGGGAATATATGATTTTACCCTGGTTCTTCGTCATTTGTTTGTTGTCCTCCTGGGTTCTCCTGTTCTGCATCTTGTGTGTCCTATCCTGTCTCTTCTTGTGCATTTTTATATACAAGTGTTTCATTAACTGCAACTGAAATGATAGATTTTTGTGTCTCAAAATCCTTGCTCAAGTAGATACCTAAAAATTCCCTTATTTTAATTCCCTGACTTTAATAAAATTTAAATTTTATTTTTCCCAATTAAGAATAAAGCTATCCAAAGTTTATTTACAGGTAGGAAATAAAGTAAGGACATGGTGAGGGGAGGGAGGGAGCAATTTTCAATGTAGATGAAATAGCCTGTAGGAGAAGGTCCATGAATTGGAAGACCTGAGATTCAGAGGAGAGACAGATGGAAGGCAGAGGACATAGGAATTCACAGGACCTTGGTCCACAGAAGGACCATAGCTATAAGGCCATAGCTATAAATTGAAGTGCAGTAGAGGATAGAGGTTCAGGACAATGACACTGCCAGGTGACTGCACTGAGAGCCAGGCCTTAGTTCTCCAACTAGACAATTTGCCTCCATCCCCTATTCGCCCTGACCTGTGGCACCAGGCTCCTCTGTTCTGTGGCCCTTTGCCTCCTAGTGGTGGACAGGTCATCTAAATCCATCTACTTGGCTCAACAAGGACAAATGCGAGTTTTTACCTCCCATCCACAGTGTGGGAACCCTCCTAGGCACTGTCCCCAGAGTCAGATTCCCTCATCATGGACTCCTCACTGCCAGGAATGGCCCAGACCTCAAGAGATGAGGCAAGGAGACCAGGGTAGAATGTGATCCTGAGATTGCAATAGTTGCCCACAACTGTATGTCCAGGATCAACAAGAGCTGAATGAGAGCTGATGGCAAGAAAAAAGAAGAAAACCCTGATGGGTTGATGACTTCTGGTCAGGCCAAAGATGTGGCCCTAGTGTGTGGTAGATGCTACCAGACCTAGGTGTCCACAGTCACCCCTCAGCCACCTCTCTCTGCACACAACACTGCAGAAGATGTGAGTGGCCCCATTTTCATGAGCCCACCAAGCAGTCAGGGGAAAACTTTCCATAGGAGTCTCTGCCAGACTGTCCAGGCTACTGCCTCTGCACTCTGAGCAGTCCTGCAGGTGACACCCATCACCAGGTTGGTCTCAATCAATCAAGGGGACCCACTGGCAATGTGATCAGTTGATACAGTCTTTGCTTCCATGTCTCTCCTGCAGCAGGAGGGTCCCTGCTCTCTCATCACAACTGCACCACCTCGGGCCTCAGAAGAATGTCCTCTAACTCAGCAGCCCACACAACAGATGTTCAGTTGAAAATAAACATATTCACACCCCACAGAGACTGCAGAGCTATGGTCTTTTCCCATTGGCTGCTGGTGATTCCGTCTTCCCCACTCCATGCCCATCTCAGTTTCAGGCTTCCAGATTGTGTCTGTCGCTGGCTGTCCCTCCCACCCTTCACCCCCACCTTGCTTCATTCCTGAAAGCCTGGGTTCAATTCTCTCTTCATAGGCATCTTGCTCCTCCCACTAAGAGGTTCTTCCTGTTCCGGGCAGCATTCCCTAGGTCAACTTGTCTCTCCTTTTCTGTTCCTCCAGCTCCGACCTACCACCTCCTTAGGGAAACAGTCCTTCAGTCATTTCACAGGGCCACTTCCCTTATGACAGGTGTTCACAGCTTATGATGTTCATAGCATTTAGCCCCATGGTGGTTTCACATGAATGTGTGTCTATTTAATAGAAACTTCTCTTGATCTCTGCACTGTCCATTTCATCATCGTAGTGACTGGGAAAGTATTTGACCCCCATGTTTATTGCCAATACAGGAGCAGCTCCACATCCTAGTGAACAGTCTTTAGAGAAAGTGTGAATAAAGACAGACACCAAGGTCTGGATTCATCATGTGGGAACTTCCATCCCTTTGTCCTCTGGGATCAGGTGAGTCCTGGAGAGAGATGAAAAAGCCCTGTCATTGATGTGTAACTGGATTCTAAGCCTTTCTGTAGGACTGAGCTTCATATCTTTCTGTCACCTTCCTAGACTTGTCTCCTCTTTGATCTTCTTCCCTCATAGGTCACTTGGATTTTAGTTCCTCAGACAGATAAGCTAATCACTGGCAGAAGAATCAAACACATTAAGAGTTAAAAAGTGATGTAAAAGAAAAATGGATGATCTTCCTAACATGCTAGGGAGATTTTCACGAATCAGAAATAATTCTTGGGTGGCTTTGAGGTCATGAGGCCTGACACTGCAAACAAACCCTTGATGCCCACTTCTGAATATTGATGGACAATTCCAGAAACACACAGCTATGGCTCACCAGCTTCCTCTAGTCCACATTGACAATGGTGCAGGGTGGGGAGCACAGCCTCTCTACCTCCACCCATGTGTCTGCTCATCACTGAAATCACACAGGTCTCCACATGAGGGTCCCCTATCCCTGGGCTCACACAGGCCTCTTGAAAGCATGGGACAAGACGGGAGAGAGACAGATGGGGTAACTCTGCTCTGGGGCATCACTTATGGAATTCGGCATCAACCAGAAATTCAGTAGCACCAAGTGCACAGCACTGTGATAGGGAAGATGCTGGCCGCTGCCACGCTGGCCAGCCTGGCCCCTCAGAATAGACAACACCTGCATTCCCTCCATGTGGGGGACACAGCAAGGTCACTTTGGACCAACAACAAGGACCTTGCTCTTTTTCACCAATTTTTTTTCAGTGTCTTCTCAAATCTAAACCAAACTTCCCCATAATGAAAGGGATCATGATAAAAGGTGGTGCCAATGAAGTTCTGAGAGTTAAAACAGCAATTGATTACCTGGACTCCAGACCTTGAGGATCCCCAAGGATCGATTCAACTTCACTTTTTACACTAAAACTCTTACCAGAATGTTAAGAGTAAAATTACCCTGACTCCATTGAAGGCTATCTATTTATTTTAGGAGTTTGTCTGGAATGAGGAGGAAGCACGATAAGGAGCTGAGGACCAAAAGCAGTGTGGAGAGTAAGGAATTAATGGGGGAATTTTGTAACACTCTAGAAGGAATTGAAGATCCCAACTTGGGTTGGCACCTACCAGAGGCAACATTTCTTCCCTTGTCACTCTGAACTATGAATTGAACTGCTTTCAGGAAGAAGATTTGGTCATTCTCCATCCACCACCCACCTGGCTCCCATCTTTCCCAAACTGTTCATAGGGCCAGGGAAGGTAGGACTTGGGTGGGGAAGGAGGATGTGCGTCAGCAGGTAGATTGCCACAGTGAACTCCAGTTGGAACATCCAGGGGGGTGTGTCAAGTCAAGAAAGAGAAAAGATTGCCAGGCACAGTGGCACAGGACTGTAATCCCACTGTCTCCAGAGGGTGAGGCAGGAGGATTGCGAGTTCAAAACCAAAACCAGGCTTGGCAACTTAGTGAGGAAATAAGCAATGGAGTGAGATCATATTCATAAATAAAATATAAAAGAGGACTGGGGATGCAGTTAAGGGCCCCTGGTTTCAATCACCCCAACAAAAGAAAAAAGAAAGGACAGAAAAAAGTGAAAGAAAACAGAGAGCAATCAACATACTGTTTAGAGATGCCATGCAGAACCCAGGCAGCAGCACTCCGGAGCACTGAGCAGGGGACCAGCAAAGAGACCTCGCAGAGTCTGCATTGATGGAAATCTGGCTTTGAGTTACCTTTCTTCTTGGGTTCTGTGTCTCAGCACTTTGAGGTTTAAGATTTCTTACAGTGAGTTGCAGAAACTTCTCCTTTCTTACTGGTACATAATGGACTGGTACCTCCAGAGCTGCTGGCATCGTACACATTAAGGGCAACATCAGGTACTCCTGAGGCTCCATGAGGTCCTGTGAGGACTACCATGTGAGGACACAGGATGCCCCTCCTCCTCTGCTCCTGCTCACAAGGACCCTGCCCTGGTGAACCTCCACATTTCCTGAGCTTCATGGGCACCAGGCTCCTCTGCTGTGTGACCCTTTGTCTCCTGGGAACAGGTGAGACCACAGAACAATAAGCAGTTTCATTGTGTGTGTTTGCGTGTGTGTGCGTGTGTGATGATTAACTTCGTTTTTTCCATCCTAGGTCCCATTTGTGTCTCCACAGACCACACCCATGCTAGAGTCTCCCAGTGGTCCAGGGCCAGGGTCACAAATATAGGACATAGTGTAGTTCTCAGGTGTGATCCAAGTTCTGAACACAATGTCCTTTACTGGTACCCACAGACCCTGGGGCAACGCCCTGAGATTCTGATGTATTTCCAAAATAAATGTGCAGCTGACACCTCAGGGATGCCCCCTGAGCAGTTCTCTGCTGAGAGGCCAGAGGGATCCTCCTCAACTCTGGAGATCAAACCCACAGAGCAGGGGAACTGTGTACCTCTGTGCCAGCAGCTCACCACAGTGTGGCACAGGCTCCTCCTTCCTGCTCACAAGCCTCCTGTGCCCAGCACTCCTCATGGTCTCAGATTCCCTGCAGGAGGGAGTGGCCAGTCTCATCTCTCATGCAAGGGAAAGGGTGAGTTTGGAACGGCAGAGATTCGTCCAACAGGAGGAGGTCCAGAAATGACCTTGAATTTCTAGGACAGAAAATGCTGGGTAGAGACAATTTTGGATTCCTGCTTTCTGATGCTCCTCAGCTTCAGTCAAGATTCAGCAATTGGCTTTGAACACCAGAGCTTAGTCTCAGGGATAGTGACAACCATAACTTTTTAGTATATTAATAACAACCTCCTTGATGAGTGTCTAACTCAGACCTCACTATAACCAAGGAGGGAACCAGCAGAACAAAGCCATGTTAAGCCATTGACAGCATCAGGCTTAAAGAAACCAACTTACGTCCTCAGTAAGAATTGTCATCATCAATTATGCAGAAGCTCCTGCCCCATAGTCATGCACATTAACCCATGTCTTCATGCAGCTTTGTAAATGCTTTTGACAATCTTCTAGTCATTCAGGGTTTATTTTCTTCTCCTCCATTCTAGCTTCCTTTAAGAATACAAACTCACCTTTAGCTTGATTTCATACAATACAACTCGCCTAGAAGTTCTTAAAGGGAAGTGATTCAAAGACCTGAACATAGTTATATCCACCAAGAAGGATTTTTCAAAGTTTCCAGAGTAATAGAAAATTACACTCCAGCAGAGGCATATTAGAATTCCAGTTGGTGCTCTGTCTCTTTCTCTCAGGATGTTAATTTTGTACTCTGTTTATCCCAATGTTACCATCTATTTTAATAGCATTCTAATGGTGCATGTTTATGGGGTACTGTGTGGTCATGTGATACATGTATACCATGGGTAAAGATCAAGTGAGTTAGCATTTATATTTCTTTAAACATTAAAAATAATTTTTGATTAATTTATAATAATTGTATACATTTAAGGTGGGTCACACAAATTTATTTACACTGCAATATTTTGATAAACAAAAACTCTAAGCAAAAAATTATCCCATGTTTCTTCTTTTTAGGTACCATTATACATTTTGGTATCCAGTTTCAGAAGTCATTTTTATTTCCAAATGATCATATTTTCCCATGTTTCGTCCCCAGATCTTTTGTTCAAACTTTTGCACTGAGATCTGTAATCTCATTATAATTAAATCGTTGTGCATAAAGGAGTGATAGAGTTATGTTTTTCCACATGGTTATCTGATGGCTGTTCCATGCTTTAGCCAATGCTATTTGTGAAAGGATAAACTTTCCGTGCTGCTCCATAGTACCATGTTCAGAATAAAGTTTTCATTATGTATGTGTGGGTCTGTGTTCAGGGTCTCTGTCCTGTTCAGTTGGTCTTTTCATCACTTCTTGTTCTAACAACACACTGTTTTGTACACTAACTTATGGCAGCCCTTGGTATCTCATATCTAATTCTTCAAGCTTGACCACGGTCAATTCTTTTTATTTAGCATATTTATTTTAGGATCAAGTTGTCAAAGTCCTCAGGAGAATCTTATGCCTGTCAGGAAGTTTGGGTTTTTTGGTATTAAGGGACTTAAATGCATCACAGTACAAAGCCAAGAATATTAGCAAGAACACTAACATATCTAGCACTCAGAAAAGAAAATGCCCAATATATGGCTTCTCATTAGGATGAAAGCCAGGCAGGAAAAGAAGGAGGAAAATATGATCCCCAAAGGGGAAGGAAATTGACCAATAGAAACAAGTCAGCAGTGATGAATTGACAGGAGAAGATACAAACACGGTACCATAAATGTAGCCCATGGGTATAGGCCAAGGAGTGGGATAGCTGTGTCAAACGGTGGTTCTATTCTGAATTTTCTAAGGAGCATCCATAATGCTTTCCCGGATGGCTGCAACAATTTCCAACCCCACCAGCAATGTATGAGTGTACCTTTTCCCCCACATCCTTGTCAACACCTATTGTGCATGTACACTTGATAACAGACATTCTAATTGAGGTGTGGGGAGGGGCACGGAAGGAAAGTAATAGAGTGAGACAAAAGCATTACCTTATGGACATGTATGAATACTGAAATGGTTAGATTCCACTTCATGTATAACCAGAAAAATGATAATTGTACTCCATTTATGTACAATGAATCAAAATTAAAATAAATAAAGAAATAAAAAATGTAGCCCAATGTTCAAAGTTTTATAGCAAAAGAGAAAATATAAAACCATCCAAATCAAACTTCTAGGAGTAAAAACTCCATGGTCTCTAATGAAAAAATTATTGATTATTATTAATTATTATAGATTATTATTACTAGTGATAGCACATTAGTCATTACAGGAGAAAAGATAAGTGAATTTGAAGATAAATTAATATACAATCCATAATGTAACACAGGAAGAAGAAAAGGTCTTAAGTGAGCTAGGAATTTAACTCAAATAGCCTACTATGTAATTGATGACACCAAGAATGAATTGTTTAAATTTAAATATCTTTAAGACAATTAACTATCTCCCAAACATACCCCAAGGTGTATAATATATGTAAAATTAAAATCTATTAAAACACTAATATAGAGGTAGAAGATAAATGGATAAAGATCATAAGATTATAAGGTTTTCACAATCTATGTGAAGTCACTTGATGACAGACCATGATAAAATAGACTTGTACAGCAAATCCTGAAGTATATGGAAAATGACAACCCCAAAAACTGTCTGGTCTGGAGGAAAAGGGAGGACAAAAGCAACCATTAATCCTCTCCCAGTCAATCCTTTCCTAGTAACAATGGACCCTGAAGGGAAAAAGGCAAACCTTCATCCCTTCCTGGGTTCATCCCCAGCATCTCCACCAAAAGCAAACATTCATCCCTTTCCAACCACTAGGGGTCCTGAGGGAGAAGGTGGATACTGAAATAATCAGGACTTTTACCTTTTCCCATTGCCAATGACTCCTGGAAGGAGAAAAGCAAATAGTGAAGTTCTGGGTAACAATGGATCTCAGAGGAAGAAGAAAAACAGAGAACTCCAGCTGAGTTCTGAGCTGTAACAGTGAGTTTGGGACTTTTTACAACTTTTTTCCTGACTCCCCAAACCTGCACATTCTGCTTCATCTCCAATGATTAATTCACCCTCATTGTAACCTTCTGTAAAACTCAGACTCCTTCTCTAAGCAGTGGCCATTTTCTAACAAGAAAGTGAGCCCCCACAAGTGCCTGATCAATTGACTCCACTGCAGAATGAAGGAAAGCTTGCTCATCCATTTGAGGTCTGCTTCCATCTTGGTTAATTGGTGGGGCCAAAACCACATTGATTATCTTTAATTACAAACACAAAAGTAACCATTAAAACAACAGAGCTCAGAGTTTTAGCTCATGAACTCAAAGCTCAGAGTTTTATCTATTGAGCTAACACAAAAAGAATGGAATTATAAAAGTGCTCAATTAATCCAGAGGATAGCATTTTAAAAAGGAACAAAGACGTTATGGGACCAATTGAAACCAAATACAAGATGACTGATACTCATGTAACCAGATCAACAATCACATAAAATCTAGTTTCAGTGCCCCAACTAAAGAGCAGACACTGTATTGTTGAACAAAAGAGAAAAAAATTAAAAAGTTATGTCTCCTATCAGAAAGGTTGTGTGTGTATGTGTGTCCTATAAATATAAAGAACTAGAATATAAAAAGTAAAAAGAAAGAGATGAATTATGTTAATGCTAAACATAAGAAAACTAAATTCCCTGTATTAATATCAAAGTAAATTTTGGAGCATGAGATATTATCTGGAATAAAGGAGGTCAACACCAATATCGAAAGGGACAGTCTTTCAAACAGCCAGAGCAGTCTTAAATAAGTATGCATCTCATAGCAGAGCTTCAAAGGATGGAAGCAAAAACAGCTGCAAGAAGAATGAAGGAATTCACAGTTTAGTCACAGGTTTCCATTAATTTCCTTTAGTGATTGGTTCAACAAG
>JAJEJO010002690.1:0-91876 GCA_020662805.1 Glaucomys volans
ATTATAAAGTCAGAAGGAAGAATTGAAAACACATGGTATTCAGCCCTATACAGTGAACGTGAACATTCAAGCTTCCTATATTGTCTGAGACAATGGGCATTTACTTGCTCAAAGTTTATAAGGCTGTGAGTTCTCTTGCCCTCTGCTCTCTCTCTTCCTCTCTAACCTCATATCCTTTCCATCTCCCCATTTCTGCCTCCTAGTCTTTGCCTATTCCATTCTTTCTGCTCTGATGTTCTTCCCCTATTCACATACCCAGTGTACTCTGATTTCATTCAGGTCTTTGGTAAAATATCACCCTATGAGAGAAAGTTTCCATTTACATACCATATACCATCAATGTATTTTTCCTGTATCCTGTTTTTTTTTTTTTAATAGTACCTGGCATATTTACCTGTTTGTCTCTTAGTCACAGAATGAAAGCTTATCTATGGTTGAGACTGTAGAATTTGTTGTGTCTTTGACATCATCTGAGTATCTGGTACTTAGTCAGTGTTTATCACCTGTTGGTTTAATAACCAAATGGATTAATGAATGAGTCAGTTGTTCTTAAAAAGTATATTGTCTAGTGTCTAGCAAAAGTAACTCAAGAAATTTCCCATTTTTAAAAAATTTCCATTTTTTGAAGATGTAGGGGTGTGTGTGTGTGTGTGTGTGTGTGTGTGTGTGGGGGGTGTTCTGGGGATGATACCCAGGGCCTCACTCTTGCTAGGCAGGTGATCTACCATTAAACTACACCTTCAGCCTCCAAAATTTTCTATTTAAGTAACTTTTTTAGGAGTATTTATTTGGTTTAAACATTTTGTCAACCTTATCAGCATTGAGGGATCTTTTAATTTATAGCTATAGAGGGATCATACCTATCATATGCAAATGCAGATATATATGCACATTCATATATATCATATGTATAGATGTGTATGCACATATATGTATGACTGTATGCTAGTTTGTGTAAAGTACGTGTGTTTGTATGTGTATGCATGCATGTGAGCATGCAAGTGTGGAACAGTTTTTGGGCCCAGGAGGGGAATGTCTTTCTACACAATGTCTCACTGGAAAACCTCCAACTTTTGCCCTGGGAGATTGTGCCAGAGGTAGGACATGGAAGAAGGACACAGTAGGGACCTCCTCACTGATGAAGAGACCTGCCCATGGAGTGTTAGGTAAAATATTAAAGAACAGCACAGTATTCCTCATGGTCTTGTGAAGGACTGAAGTTGCTAACTTCCAGTAAAATGTGTTATTGTAGAGGTAATGACCTTTGGTGGGAATTTATTCCTCCCCTTCCCCTGGGCAGCAGCAGCTCTGATAAACCCAAGTGGTCAACATTTATGCAACTTCTGTCTCTCTTTTCCAGGACCCTTTGAAATACATATTTCTTGAATGTAGTTTTGCCTGAAAAATCTGCATCCAATTTGAATGAAATTGAATATGTTTCAGGGCTCAAGCAGCATGTCTTCCATCTGAAGCAAAATGGAGATGAATTTCAATTAGATGTTCCCATTATAATCTGTCTCCACCTGTAGTTTTCATCAAAATTGCTAGGAAGTGTGATATAATGTATGATCAGGATTTGCCCACTGGCAGCAGTGTCCCATTATCTTAGCAAAAAAGCACAAAATAATTAGTCTGATGCATATAGATAGCGGCTTCTTACAGCGGGTGACTTTAATTGTGGTGAGTAATAAATATGGAGTTTGAAACCTTATATATTTCCCTCCCAAGAAGACACCAATTACTAATTCAGTTGACAAAGGAACAATGTTTCAGAAGATTTAATGCAAACTGAACATTGTAGTCAATAGCCACTGTAAAGTGTCCATTTTATGGCCTTATCTTTGCCTGAGCTTAATTTATGGTAATTTGGTAGTTGCATATAGCCTGGAAGTGTGCTGTTGGCTGGAGAGTTAGTACTTGAGTATTGCATAAATCAAGGCCGAATGTGTTGGCTTTATCTAACGCTCTTCCTTCTACAATTGGATTCTGTTCATCCTGTCATTTCCCAGGCCTCATGCCTGTTTGCGGTTCCCAGGGTTCTGAGAGCTCAATATTTAAGGAGAGAACCCTCTTCACTGCATGGCATCTTCCACATGCCTGGTAGAGTGTTCCTGGTTTTCAGAGGGAGGAGATTCAGCACATCCTTTCCTGGAATAGGGGTGGGAACTGAGTTTGTGCTGTGGCAGCCACGTGATGTGTTTTCAAGGACAATCCAATGCCCTCTCCTCACTCTCCTTTCTGCCCCCAAACTCCATGCTGTTGTAACACTATTTCTTTTCAGAAGTTTATGTTATTTATGTGTGGATTAATTTGAAATGTAGAAAAGTTAGCCCACATGTTCTAGGCCCACAGGTAATCTGTCTCAGGAACTAAAGAGTATGGATCAACCAACTCTATGAGGATTCAGTTTAGATGACTGGTCTTCAAAGAACTCTGTTGAATACTTAGGAAATAATGAAACAATTGCCTACCTTCCACTGTCCTTCATACTTGTTTAGAAAGATTTTGAATTTTTAGTAGTGATTCATGATTTTCAGAAGCAATTAAAATTTTAAATCAATAAATGGCACATGGCTAATTGTGGACATTGTTATTCAAAATGTAAGAAAATATTTCAAAATTTAGCCTTGTTCATATACCCCCCAATCACAATACGAATGTTTCATTTATGCATTGCCAGAGAACAATTATGTTATTCTGATTCAATTACACAAATGTCTCTTTTACTGATCTTATAATCATAATAGCTAATGGATAAATATACATAGTAGAATACTTTCATGTGTTATCACTTTTAATCCATATATAAATCCCATGTTATTGGCATTTGTCATCCACTCTTTAAATGCAGAAATAATTTTAAAATTGAAATGGTATTAAAATTTCTTATAGTATTTAATATTTTTCTAATTATAAAATGATAAATGTTTACTATAGAAAGTGTGAAAAGTGTCAAAGCATACACACAAAGTGTAAAGTTGATTGCGAGACTGAACAAAAGTGAAAAAAAAGAGAAAGATGCAATTACCAATATCATGCATAAATAAATGGATATCACTACAGACCTAACAAAAATTAAAAAGATAATAAGTCAAACAAATTCAACAACAGATAAAATGTACTTATTCCTTAAAAAGCAAATTTCCAAGACTCACTTAATATAAGTAGGAAACTAGAATAGTTCTACTAATATTTAAAAACTGAGGTCATATTTAAAACATTCTATAAAAGAAATCTGTAAGCCCAAGTGTTTCATCGGTGAATATTAGCAAACAGTTAAAGAAGAATTAACATAAAGTTAGCAAGGTTTTTCTAGGTAATAGAATAGGAAGGAATATTTTTTTTTTTTTGGAACCGGGGATTGAACTCAGGGGCACTAGGCCACTGAGCCACATCCCCAGCCCTATTTTGTATTTTATTTAGAGACAGGGTCTCACTGAGTTGCTTAGGGCCTCGCTAAGTTGCTGAGGCTGGCTTTGAATTCACGATCCTTCTGCCTCAGCCTCCCCAGTTGCTGGGATTGTAGGCATGCGCCACCGCGCCCAGCTAGAAAGGAATATTTTACAACTTGTTTGTTTGTTTGTAACGGGGATTTAAACCAGGGTAGTTAACCACTGAGCCACATCCCCATCCCTTTTTATTTTTTATTTTGAGACAGGGTCTCATTATGTTGCTTAGAGTCTCACTAAGTTGCTGAGACTGGTCCTGTCTTAGCCTCCTTAGTTACTGGTATTAGAGGTGTATGCTACCATGCCCAGCTTACAACTCATTTTATGAAAGCATCATTATCCTGATATAAAGATCTGACAAAGACATTATAAGAATAGAATAAAAAACAGTAAAACTATATCCATCATGAGCATTAAAGCAAAAATCCTCCATAAAATATTTGTAAATTGAATCCCCAATTTATAGGAAGAATAATCCAATATGATCATGTGGGTTTCATACTGGGAATGTAAGGCTAGCTTAATATAAAAATAAATTCAGGTAATCCACTGAATTAACACGTTAAAGAAGAAAATTCACATATATCAAAGTGCAAAAAAATTTGCTACCATAAATGCAATCATATGGCTTTGTTCTTCCTAAACATGAACAAGGGAAGGAGAGCTCTCTCACTACTATAACTCAACAATCCACTAGAAGGCCTACGTAGAATAATAGGCAATAAAAAGAAACGAAGACATGGATTGAAAAAGAAGAAACAAAATCATCCCTATTTGCAGACAACATGATTATGTATATAGAAAAATCCAGCTTCCAAGACATTTACCACAAAAAACAACTGTAACCTTAACCAGCCAAACCAGGCAGAAATTCCTGGAACTAGTGAGTGAGTTTGGTGAGGTCACAGGATAGTAAATCAACACACAAAAATCAATCACATTTCTTAAGATTAGCATATGCAATTGGAAACCAAAATATAAAAACTACAATAAAAATATCATTACAATATCTCTCAAAGTGAAATACTTGGTAAAATCCAATAAAATATGTTCAGAAACTGTAGGTTGAAATTATAAACACTGTTGAAAGAAGTCTAAGATGACTTATCTAAATGAAAAGACATATAGTATTCATAGATGAGAAACTCAACATAGGGAAGATTTAAATTATTCTCAAATTCATCTCCAGATTTAAGACAATTCTAATAAAAATCTCAGGAGGATGTTTGTAGATATACCCTGATTCTAAAGTTTATTTTCCACATATTGGAACATGGCTTGTCACTGTGGATGGTGACTTTGATTACCCGCCTGTGGTAGGTTGTCAGGTTTCTCTACGATAAGGTGACTTTTTCTCCTCCTGCACTTCATTCTTGAGGGGAGCTCATTATGCAAAATCTGCTCTTATTTTTTAAACTGATACATAAAAACATAAAATTTATACATACTAATGGTATACCAGGTTTTTTTTTTTATACATTTATACACTTATACTCTTTAAATCATGTTAAACATCGGTCTCCTCAAACATTTATCATTTCTTTGAGGTAAAACTTTGCAAGTCCTTTCTTCTGACTTTTTGAAATGTCCCTCATAAAGAATGGTGAGTTATGTTGCCACTCTTTGAGGGCAGACTCAGTAAGTAAATTATTTGGAATTTTTATACGTGGAAGATTTATCACTTCTTTTCATTTATTTATTTGAAAATTTTCTCCTATTATTACGGGCCCATGGATATTTCTTTTATACTTTGGGTTGTAATCCAACTCTACTTAATTTATTTTGCTGTTCAAATTGTTTTACTGTTGAACATTGTGAGTTCTTTTAATTGGTTCCTATTTTTCTCCCTACGTACTCTCCTCATTTGTTTTTTTTTTTTTTTTTTGGCTTCCTTTTTCTTTATTAGATGCTTTGTAGATGTCACGCAGGTCTAAAAGTTACACTGTTAAATAGTTATTTAAAAATGGACCAGGACCTTGGTCCAAGGCCCTGGTCCAGAGCTCCAAACCAGAAGCAAAAGGAACAGGGGCGGTGGGCTGGGGGTAATCCTCCAACATCACCAAAACCCAGAAAATGAGGCTCTTAAAACTCCTTCACATTCCAAACCCAGGGTGTGGTCCTTGGGCTAACCCTGGGTACCTCTGGCTGCATCTCTCTTAGGGCAACATAACCAGCAACAGGCTGGAGGGAAGAGCCAGCCAAGTCCAAACACGGACAGATGGAACTGGAAGGAGGATGGGAAACGGACAGGTACTGTCCACTGTAGATAAGGTAACAGTGCAGTGAAGGCAGGCTGAGATGGGGAGAGGCTGGGGGCAGTATTGCAGCAGTGCGGGAGTGCAGCCCCAGGGTCCTGTCCTGAGTGGCTGGTCAGGTGACAGCTGGCAGCCCCCAGGCGGCGCTTCTGACCCAAGTGGCCAAGGGCTCACACATTGTGGGACCTCTTGGTGAGCTGGGGCTCCTCATCTACCAGCTTGGACTTAAGGTGCTCCTTGTAGGCCAGGATGTCTCCAGGCCACTTGGTGATTGTCTGTTTCTCACAGACCCAGATTTCTTGTGCAACCTGCTAAATGAGTCTGAAGTCATGGCTGATGCATCATAGCATCATACCACCCTCAAACTCGTTGATGGCATCTGCCGGGGCATCAATGGTCTCAATGTCCAGGTGATTGGTGGGCTCATCCAGGAAAAGCATGTGGGGGTTCTGCCAGGTCAGCCAAGCTAGACACACTTGGCACTTCTGCCCATCTGACAGGTTCCGGATTGGGCTCACCTGCTGTTTTCCAGTGAGGCCATATCGCCCAATGATCTTCCTCATTTCCTCCTTCTCCTTGATCTCTGGGTAGCACTTCATCATGTACTCCAAAGGGGAGAGATCTAAATCCAGCTGCTCCTGTAAATGCTGATGGTAACGCCCTATCTTGACATGAGAATGCTTCCGGATCATCCCATCTGTGGGTAGCAGCTCTCCAGTTAGCAGCTTCAAAAGAGTTGACTTCCCAGCTCCGTTGGGCCCTACCAGAGCCACTCGTGTGTCGAGGTCAATACCAAATTCTAGATTATTGTAGATGCAAGGCCCATCTTTTGTATACTTGAAGCTCACATTCTGCACCATAATGACAGGTGGAGGGATCTTGCCACATGGTGGGAAGTAAAATGACAGTGTCTTATCGCTCACAACCTTTCCGTCAGTCCTGATGCCATCATTTTCTGTAGTGTCTTTTCCTTGCTCTGAGCCTGTCTGGCCAACTTGGCACTGCCATGACCAAACCGAGCAATGTAGTTCTTCATGTGTGCAATCTGATCTTGCTCCCAGTGAAATCTCTTCATCTGGTTCTCCTCCAGCTCCAGACGTGTCTTCAGTCCAAGGTTCTCCAGGCCTACTATCTCCTGCTCCAGTCCTAGAATCACCCATTTCTCCAAGGAGCCTGGTTCTTTTTTCTGGAGAACAGTGCAAAAAACTAAGATTTCAGCATTAAATGTTCTCAGTGCCACAGGGGTATTTTAATTCTAGGCCTTCTCAGCTCATGAATTAGGAATGACATGTGTCTACCTAACCTGTGTATATACATCTATCTATAAATCTTTCCACATGTGACCATTTATAACTACATTAAGCTAAACATGAGCTGATACGGAAGTCCCCACAATTCTAAGCCTGTTATCATATGGATAACTCTAGTGCCTCAACTTGCTTATCCATGAATTTGCATTCCAACAGAATCCTGGCTCCCTTGATATACCATCCATTTGCTTAATTGTTTATTTCCAGTATAGGCGTATAGTTAAACTGTTAGTCAATACTTGTATGGGAAACAACTTTGTTGGCTATAGCACAGCACATAAATACAACTTTTTACTTAATTTTATAGACTCCACTGATTTCCAAAGTTACTTAGGTCTGCATTCTATCTCCCATTCCTCCAGTGACTTTGTTTCATACATTTAGATGGCTTTGTCCATTCTTCATTCCATTCTGAGACCCATTATTATTAATTTTAAAACATTATTTGGTGCATAATGTTTTAAAATTTGGATACATAATCTCCACTGTAGATTACTGTAAAGGTCAGTGGGTTTCGACAGGTGCACAGTGTGTTTATCAACATTTATGCAATATACAGAATACCTGAGCTATCCCCAAACAGCACCATGCTCTATAGTCAACCCCTTCCTGAAGAACACCTGCTCACCACTGATCTTTTTTCTCTCTGTATAGTTTTGCCTTTTCTGGAATGTCACATGGTTGAAATCAGATACTATGTTTTTCAGAATGCGTCCCCCTCTTTTGGCCTAGCAATATACATTTAAGATTTATCCATGTTTTTTCATATCTTGATATCTCATTTCTTTTTCTTGCTAAATAATAATCCCTTGTACAGATACCATTTGATTTTAGAACAGTTCATAACAATGAAACGGAGAAAGTATAGTTATTTCGAAAAACAGTATAGGAATTATTGAACATACACTTGCATAGAAGAAACCTCAGTGTGAGGCTCATATCTTATGTAAAAGTTAACTCAAATATCAATTGCAGATCTAATTATAAAATTATAAATTTTTAGAAGAAACCTTTATGACCTACGGTTAAACAAAAAGTCCTTAGCTGGAACTCCAAAAGCAGAATTCATGAAAGACATAGCTAAATTAGACTTTTCCAAAGTTAAAACACTTTGTCTCATAAAAGACACTCTTGAGAGAATGAAAAGATAATTTACAGACTAGGAAAGGATATTTTCAAATCACATGTCCAACAAAAGACTCATGTCTGAAATATATAAAGAACTCTCAGCAACTCGACAGTAAGGAAATAAACTACTACAAAATTGGGAAAAACTTGGACAGACATTTTGCCCCAAATAGCATAAGAAAAGATGTCAGTGCCATTCACAGGAGGGAAATGCAAATGAATGGTACCGCCCCATGGAACTCTCTTGAATTCCTCTCCTCCCTTGTTTCCCTGGTCCATGTGCTCCACATTAGTCCTATACTTATTTTTTTCTATTTCTAGGATACCCCTGACAAAGCCATCACGTCTTCCTAATCATGCTTCCCCAGATGTTTATGTAGCTAGCTAGCTCTCTAGCCTCCTTCAGGTTTTGCACAAATGTCCTCTCCCCATGGAGGCTCACCATCTTCCTGAAGCCTGAAAGACAATACTTCTTCCTGCACTCAGGATTCTCCCTGTTTTCTTTCTTCTTCTTTTTTTTTTCTTTTGAACCAGGGATTGAACTCAGGGACACTCGGCCACTGAGCCACATCCCCAGCCCTATTTTTATATTTTATTTAGAGACAGGGTCTCACTGAGTTGCTTAGGGCCTTGCTAAGTTGCTGAGGCTGGCTTTGAACTCGCGATCCTCCTGACTCAGCCTCCCAAGTCGCTTGGATTACAGGCGTGCGCCACCACGCCCGGCTCCTGTTTTCTTTTTTCATAGCATTTATCTTATCCCAACAAATTATATAATATACTCATCAAATTTATGACTTACTTTTACCTACTACCATCTAAATTTTAAGGAGGCAGAGATCCTATTTTTATAATGACGAATCCCAGTGCATGGTATGGAATAGATGATCATGCATATCTGTTGCCTGTGTGCAAGAAGTTAGATTGTTGCCCTCCACTGGACAAATATGAGGGTGCCTGAATAACCAATGTTGATCATTTTTATGTGTTTTACAGCCTTACTAATTTAATGGTTAGTTGTGGGAGTAGTTATAATATGAATACTATTACATTTTTCTGAGTGTATATTAGAATTAACTTGATTTTGGCAAATAATCTCCAGTTCTAAGACTTATAACTGATTATTCTGTTTTCCTGATGTTGCTGTATACTTCTGTATCTTTCTTTTCTTCTTGTTATTTTCCATGGGAATTTATAATTGGGATAATTATTGATATTCTATTCTTGTAATGCTGTTTTAAACGATCAGGAGTTTAAGCCTGCATTATTAAAGACATTGATGAAAATCATTTGTTTTCAGAAGGAAGGTACAATGTTGCAATAGACAAAGCTTTACTTTTTAACTTCACCTAAAATATGTAAGTGAGACCAAGGAATGTAAGTAGGAACTATCAGAAGTATGAAAATAAATATCATTTTCATCAGTTTCATGGCACAGTTGGGGTGAGATCATGGAAGCAGAAGGTTGGCCAGTTCCATTTTTACCTTGCTGCTTATGTTCAAAATTGAGGGCTTTGTATATAGCTTCAAGAAGAATAAAAGCATAGAAAAATGTATTTGGTTTTTCCAAGTGTTACTTAGGACATGTATTATGGATGCCTGAGCTCTTAGTTCTTAGCTCAAACTCATGTTTGAAAATAGATGCTGTTATTTCTTCTATATAAAAGGAATCAAGTGGCATAGATTTTAAAAGTTGTTTTTATAATGAGAGCCTTTTAAATTTAAATGGTCAGTTATTCTTTGCCAAATATGCTCAGAAAGCGGTGGAATGAGCACGGGCTTTGCAGCTATAAAACTCTGGGATTCAAGTGGTACGAAAAGCAAAACGATCCTTTGGTTTCTGGGTGAACACAGCCTTATACCAGGAAATAGATGCTCAATAAAATGACCAGTAGTTACAAGCTACCAGAGCTTTAAATTCTGAGTGTGGGGAGCAATAAATCAGAAGGTGCCTTCTTTGGGGAATGAACGACAGGTACCTCTAACAGGAACATGTTTGAACTGGGATCTGAATGTTGATCATTTATTAGGTGAATTGAGGTGAGGTTGGGAAGAACATCCAGTTAGAGGCAACAGTATTACCAAAAACCCTGAGGTGAAAGGATCATAGCATATGGAGGACATAGAATAAAAGGTCACAAGTATAGAGAAACAGTAACAGAAATAGGGCTGAAGTCCAGAGAGCATATTAGAGTATTTCTGGATCAGAGGTAGGCAAATGCTAAATCTTGTGGCAGTGTAAGCATGCCAATAGGAATCCCAATCTATCTTTAACAGTTTTGAAGCCATGGAGTGGTTTTGTACAAAATTCAGATGTTCAGAATTTGGTTTCAAAAATGTTGCTCCCTCCACATACCCAAGTGTGGAAAATCACCTGAAAGAATAGGAGAAGGAGCAAAAACAGACCAGTTAGGGGTAATTTAGTAATACTCAGGTAAGTAACAGGTTTGAACTAATGGGTTTTGGACTAGATCAGCCAAGGGGCTCCTTGTTGTAATCTGGACAAAGGTAAGGGTGGGAGCACTAGACTGGCAGTAGAGGAGGTGGAGGAGATTGAATGTGCTGTCCATAACTGCCTCCTTTCTTCAATGTCATACGGACCATTAGGTCATCTATGTAATTGATGCAATGTATTGGTTGCCTGATGTCAGTTGATACAAAATTTCCAGGCATGACTATGGCTTTGAGGATCAAATAGTAATGCAGTCCTTTATAGTACTGAGATTTCCAGCAGGATCTTCCTGTAGTTTTAAGAAGACAGCATGATGCTTTTGGGCATGATGGTGCAGATAATTAGTTAAAGCTCCAAGAATACATCAGAAGAGGGGGACCCTTGACTTAGGGGCTGCTGCGATGGCTGGCAGCTAGCACAGCAGCAGGAGGTGGGGAGGTAACAGACAGGCAAGGCAGATGTTCTGCTGAGCTTCTCCATCTGGATGGGAACTTTTGGTTCCACAGCTCTTTCCCAGCTATGCAGGAAGCAAGTGCAATGATGCATCTTCATTAGGATGAGCATGACCTTGAGTAGAGGAAGAGTAATTACGACTTATTGAAAATGCAAGGTCAATGAGAACCCAAAAGCTGCCCTGACACCATTGCGTGAGAGTCATGGGACCAAAACCTGTTCCACACGTGTTTTTCTGAAAGAGGACTTGTTGATAGCATTAAGGGAAATCATCTAATCACAAACTCCTTCAGTACAGTGATCAAATGTGTAACAGACACCTTGTTGAATAATTAATCTCCAGGCTCTTGCTCATCTGCTTCCCCTCCCTTCCTCTGACTCCTCAGTCTCATTTCCCCCTGCCCTCCCCACATCATCCACAATGACTTCCTTATTATTCCTTGAAGACCCAAGCATGTTGCCATCTCATGCACTTTCTGTTCTGTCTACCTTGAATCCTCTTCCTCCAGATGCAAGTATGCTTGTTCTGCTATTCGATAGGTTTCCACTTTAGCAAATTCCCAGAGAGGCCTTCCTCAACCCCCTTCTCCTCTCTAAACACTTGTTACTCTCTGAGTTTCCACCTGGTTTTGTTTCTCTGCCGGAACCTCTGCACTGCCTAACAAGAAGATGTACCTATGTTTAATCTCCCCAGTTCGAATGCAAGGTCAATGGTGGGAGTTTTTCTAGCCTTCTTCCCTGTGCCATCCTCAGTGACTAGAGCAGAAGATGTGCAGAGCAGGTCCTGAAGTGGTATTGCAATGACTGACCAGAGGAATCTCATTTAATATTCACAGGCAATCCGAGAAGTAGGCATTATTGTTATCCAATTTGACAGAGGAGGAAATGAGACTAAGCATTTTATGAAAAATCAAACAGATATTGATTTCAGAGTCTAATCTTTTTACTTAAGCTATTCTGTCCCATTTTAATCTTTGATTTTCTCTGTATCACATAAAACTGAAAAGAAGAATTGGAAAATATTATTTACCCTTGATAACAAGGGCATATAGTATTATGGAGAGTAAATAGTGTTTTGTCAGGCCCATGTATATAAAACAGAGCAAAATGATGTGGCTATTGCCAGGTAGAAGAAAACTTTTCTGAAATTAAAAGTAGGAACAGATAGAATATTCTCTGAGCATTTATGATCAAAGTTGCCTCTCTTTTGGTTTTGGCAGAACTTTGTACTTCTGTGTCTCAGAGCAGAGGCTTGGCATGATGCTTCCTGAGGAATAGATGCTGACCTTTCTGGATCAAGGATAAATGAGGGAAACTGAAGACAAATGTCTGGGACATTCTCAGTCTCTATCCAGGGTTCTCCAGGAAGGGAAATTGTAACTACTCAGTCTCTGCAGGATAAAACTCTGAAATCCCATTTCCCTTTTTAGCATTTTGTGCCTCTAGAAGCAGAAAGTGGCGATACTGATGAGGATTTAATGATGTGAGGCTTTATTTGTGTAAATAACTGTGGGAAATACCAAAGCTTACAAGTGGTAATGACCACACACTCCAGCTCCTTAAAGCCAGGTGTGCAGCGAAATCTGTTCACGCATAACCTAGTCTACCATATGTTAAGTCCTTTTGTTGGGTGGCTGTTATGTTAAATAGAACCATTGCTCAGTTCTGGGTTCGCTTGTATGAAAAACTAGATTCTTTCTCACAAAAAGATCTAAGGTGCTGATTCCTTGAGAATTTTTGATGAGTTTGTCCATGAGTGGTTATTTTTTTGTATTACCAACTGGCAGAAATGTTTCTTCCTTGTTAATAAGCATGTTGTCAAATTACATGTACTCAAATGATTTTGCTAGCATAAAAAATTAGAACTGTGGATTTGTTGAATCATCCACAGGATTTAGTAAACTTGGATGAACTCAATGCTGAAGAACAAGGTGTTACAGGGATTTTTTTTTTTTTCCTTTTGTGAATGAGAGGTATATCTTCCTTTTTCCTTGCTCTGTAAGGATTTAATAATGTTAGAACTCATTCTCCAGACATTTAAAAACATAATGTATTAAACCTAATGAGATTGATTTTTAAATAAAAATCTTAGATTCTATCAGGCACATCATTCTAATTTATCAGTTTTTGGTGATAATAGTAGATAGAAGATTGACTTCAGTGTTAGTTAGTAAGTCAAACCTAGAATTTTTATAATTTACCTTTACAAATAGTTTAAGTTTTAGTCAAATGGGAAAACCCTGACTAGATTTGAGTGATAGCAGCTTGAATTTTAAAACTTTACTATATTTTTATAGTTTCTTTGAAGTACTGATGTTTATTTCTTTCACGTATCAATTTTGTATCTTTACAATCTAATATTTGCTCTATTAGAGTGCTATCCCCAAACTTCTGATAACATACTAGAACCTCAAATTTAACTGTAGTCCTTAGATTTGCTCACTCAATTTGAGTAACTTTAAAGTAATAGCTGCAATTAAGTTTTTTCTCCTTTTTGAATATGATAAAATGAAAATGATTGACTTAGAAGAACAAAAATGAATAAAATGTATTGTTTTCTCAATTCGTTAAAAATATGTGTTTGTGTGGGGAATATGCACATCTCAAACAAAATATATATATAGTCTAAATAAAACAAATATAGGATTTACACAGTTTGTTGATCATGACATTAATGTGCATTAATATTATTTGTATTTAATAAATCTGTATGCAGAGCTCCTGTGTGCCTGGCAGTATTCTCACAGCTTGATAGATGTTAAATCTCTTTATTAATGCTTATAACATGCATATGAGGTAGGGATTATTATCCCATTTTGCACATGAGGAAATGGGACATGGAGAAGTTATTCCCATTTTCCCATTACTAATAAATGAAAGAGTTATTACGGACCTCCAGAATATATCTTTTTAACCATTGTATTATGCTGTCAGTCTTGAATGCTCGAAAGATAAAAGTGTTCAAACTATCAACTTCTGGTATTGTCACTGTTTGGGACTGTTAATATGAAAAATTGATGAATTTCGTGACGTCTCTTACTTCATGAATATACAATGAATATTTTATAAGGGTGTACATTTATGCATGTTATATGTACACATGCCAAAATAAAAATATAATTGCAAGTACATCATAGTTCTGGTGTTTCTGGTAAGGAAATACATATTGTCCTCTGCAGGGATTTAGAAATTTCTAGACATCCCAGAAGAGGTTATTGGAAGGCCCTGGTCCTGGTACATTTGCAGCTTCATTCCATTTGCTCCTGTTTCATCCATGGTTGCTAATGAGCTGTTCATATCACATTCTTTTCCACCTTCTAGATGAACCCATGATACCTTCATTCTTAACTTACATTGTGGTAGATTTATTATAGTCAAGGAATATCAGTTAGCCTAAAGTGACTTAAATTTTTCTCTGGGAAATATTGGAAGAGCCAAAATTCCCATTAGGACTAACAAGTGAATAAACAGGTAGCTTGCTTTGTTTTCTAAAACTGATTTCACAGTGCTCTCATGTTTTCTTCTTCTTTTATTTATTCCCTCCATGGAAAGAAAAGAAAAAAGGAAAGGAATTTTCAGTCAAATGAGCTCAGTTTCTCTAGTTTAAAACCATCTTCTGTTGACATAAATGGTCAGTTCAGAGTTGACACCCCATGGGAAGGAGGTTTCGTCCGGGCTGGTTCCCACAGCATGTGACTTGTTCTGTTTCCTAGGTGCGTTGGCACCTGCCACAGCTCACTGCGGACTGGGTCTTTGTCTCTGGTTGCAAGATCCTCTGAGGTGTCCCCCTGAGTACTGGTCTTCTCCTGTCCCTGGCCCTAGCAGCATCTCTAACAGAACATTGAGAAATTTTCCAAAGATGCAAAAAAAGTAAGAGATGCTCCTTAAGTACATAAGTTGCCACATTAAAATGCAGCCTATTTAAGAGGAGAGGATCCCTTCTGTCAAGTTAACATTGTAAAATGGGGTCAGAATATGGAAAGGATTTGGTGAAGTCAGGGTTCACCAAAGAACCAATATGGTGTGTGTGTGTGTTGTGTGTGTGTGTGTGTGTGTGTGTGTGTGTGTGTGAGAGAGAGAGAGAGAGAGAGAGAGAGTGAGAGATGGGTGGGGAGGAACCATCCCCAGAAAAATGTAACAGAATAAGAAATACTTATGAAGTAATAGTTATTGTCCCCGTTTCTGCAACAGGTCATAGCTGGTATTTGTAACTCTTCTCCTACCCTTTCTGTATTCCCTTTGTTCTCAACAAGCCCTTAATGGGCCATAGTTCTTTATGTGATGGGGTGGCCCAATTCTTAGTTCCTTAAAGGGCTGAGGTATGAGTAGTCCTGCCTGGACTGGGTTGTTGTAGTTTTCCATTATCTCAATCACAGAGACTGCAACACTAAGAGGCACCCCAGAACTCTCCTGTGTTCTAGACAGTCTTCCTTATCTCCATCAAGCAGGAGTAGTCCCATTTGCCCTTGTCCTCGAAGCAGGCGGGGTGGTGTGTTGCTCAACTTTGAAACCCAAATATCTAGCAAAAACAACTTAGAAGGTGGAAAGTTTATTTTGGCTCACAGTTTCAGAGGTTAAATCTATGGCGGGCTGACTCCATTTCTCTGGGTCTAAGGTGAGGTAGCATATCATGGTGGAAAGGTGTGGTGGGGGTTTAGGTGAAGCTGCTCAAGACATGCTATGGAAAGCAGAGAGAGAGGGAAGGGGCGGGGCTCAGAAAAGATGAACGATTTCCAGGGTTCTCCCCCAGTGACTCACTTCCTCCATAATACCCCAACTACTTACAATTACCACCCAGTCAGTTCATTCAAACTAGGATGGATTGATCAGGTTACAACTCTCACAATCAATCATTTTACCTCTGAACATTTCTCTATTAGTGTAGGAGCTTTTGAGGGACACTTCATATCTAAATCTTAATAGGGGGGAGACTAACGAGGTATTCACTTTAGGCCTCATTAAGAATTGGGGCCTTCAGTGGGACTACAAGGAGAGATTACAACTGGAGCCACTGTGGACTGAGGGGTCTCATTCTTATCACAGAGTCCCAGAGAAACCTGGGTTCAGGGGAAGGGAGTTGCTGGAAAACCACATTTAGGAACTTGCTGATGTTCACTGTTCACTAGTGACCAAACAGGCAAAGTAGTCTTTTTATGGATCGTGCAAAGACGAGACTTGTTTCTGAACTATTTTAGGTTTTGCCTGAGGAGGACAAACAGCTTCCCATCATGAGAACTAGTGTGTTGACTGGGCCACTGGAGAACCAGCTGATAGAGAAATTTTGTCTACATCATTGGAGGTATTCCCAGAGGGAAAGGAGGTCCTGAAAGACTCACAGAAGCACATGGTTTATTTATCTGCCAGGCCCAGAGGACATGATAGTACTCTGTCACTTTCATGCAATGTGGAATATAGTGCCACTTGGAACACTTGGGCCTCTCTGAGATATCTGTGGCCTCCTCACCCCTCCGAGGGACATAGGATATGTCTCCCAATTTCCTCAGATCTTATAAAACTATCTGGATGTTTTTGTGCACCACCTGTGGTAGGTTGCTAGGATGCTCTTATCCTGTTCTTTCTTTTATTCCTTTATTCCTAGTTCTGGAAGGTTGTCTACTTCCGCCTCCTCTCAGGCAGGCTTTCCCTTCCCAATGTTATTGCTTATGACTTTTCTACTTAATAGTGATGTAGACTTAATGTAAAAAAAGATGCAGGGAACCAGAAAATTTTTTAGCTGAAACAAAAAAACAATATTTTGGAGGATTACCTTGTGACTGTTTCTTCAGAAAAGCTTCCCTCCTTTGTTTTGCTGATATCATTGGGATTGGATGGACTGGCGTTGCCCATGGTGGGATGTTGGGGTTGAACCCTCATTGCAACCTTAGCTCCTGTTGCTTTCTGCATGACACCATCAATTTCTTATTTTATGTAACTGTAGATCTCTTTCTTCTTTTTCTTTTTGTGTTTAATAATCATAAGATTACTTTTCCAGTCTAGTTTGGAGAAGAATTATAATAACCTCATTTCAGCACTTTACTTTCTCTCTTAGAAGTTGTTTGTACAAGAAAGGATCAATCATTGGATTCAAAAGAGTAGTTAAGTTGGACAATAATTATATTAAACTCTGCTTAAGCGTGTATGCAGGAAATAAAATCCTGGATTTTTCTTTGGACAAAAAAATAAAGAGATAAATGAACATTTAATCGAAATGATTTCTAATAACCTCAGCATTTTGTTTCAAAAGAGAGTGGAGTGATATTTTTTCCCCTGGGGGTTGGGTGGAGATGTATTTTCAGTAAAGATTTTAATTATGTAATTTGACATTTTTTTTTAGTATGATGCTAGATGTAGTGTCTGTATATATGCATTTTCATTAAACATTCTTTTCAATCAAATGGATTTAAAGATTCTTGTTTGGGTTAAGTCAGATTTGTCAGCTCTTCAATCAGTTTGTAGTACATTGTAAAAGAATATACTCAAAACAGAGCTGAGCTGTCAAGCTGTGACAACTTTGAATGAGGAAGATTTTCAAAAATTATGAGTGAGATATTTTAAATGTCTCCTTGACATCCACAGCACTATTCAAAATACTTCATCAGAGGCATGTGCTTTAAAAATGTACTTGAAAATTAATGTAAGGAGTGTAATTTGTCAGTCTTTGTCTTAGCAAATGTGGCACCGACAGCCGGGGAGCATTTTCAGTAATATAGCACTGAATCCCTCACCTCGTGCAGCCAGGGTGTGGGAGATGGAGTGATCTCTTCAAGGGGCAGTTGGAAGGGCCTGGAGCAAAGCAGAAACATAAGAGGCTTGATTCCAAGTCCTGTTGATACCTGTTTGAGCCAGTGGCGAATGGCAAACCCCATTTGTCCTTGGCCAGGAGGATTGTGTGATTTAGAGATTCCTCAAAGGAGCCGTTTCATCCTGAGCTGCATGTTGGGGACAAGAGCTATTTGTCCTGACCTCCGCTCATAATAGGGAAGGCTATGGCAAGGAGACAAAGCCTGGGCTATTTATTTTAAATAAGTCTCTTACGGAGGGTGAAGACTCAGCTTAGGCCTGGGGCTGTCCCAAGTTAGCTTCCTCTAAATTCAAGGCAACCTTTCATTCTAACACCTGACCCGGGAGAACTCTCCAGGGACACCAATTAATTGGCAAAGGGGCTTCAGAATGGATCACAGCGAGCCTCGGACTTTCATGTTTCTTTTCACAGCTTCCCAGAGCCTGGATATGCACCAGCTGTCTGCTGATCTGCGACCAAAATTTAAGAAATCAAGGTGGGGAGGGTGCCCAGTGCCGAATATTGAACAGAGAGACTCCAAATTGATATTAAGGTGGTTCTGCCTCTAATTTGCATATAGTCTCTGATGTTTTAAGGCAGCTCAAAGGGACATTCGCAGAATGAATCCAAAGTCAGGAAGACCAAAAACCAAGTTCTAAGAGCTGAAAGAAACTCAGGCAGCTACTGTCTCTCCCAGCACAGAAGTGGCTTCTCGTCTATAAATGTGTCTGCTTTTCTCTCTGTACTAAGGGAAGGAGGTGATTCATGAAGTGGGTAATGGCTGGCAGAGTTAGGGGCTGCAGAGGTATTCTGTTAGAACTGGGCGAGCTGTGAATGGAGCCATGGGCTCAGTGTCAAGGAGAAGCTCAGGGAAGATAGTTTCAGTGGACTGAGGAGGCAAGGAGCTCTCCTGGAGAGACTTGGGAAATACATGAGAGAAACAGGATGGTGAGATGGCTTTTTGATACTTGATTATATTTTATCATTCCCTAGCTAACCAAATTTTTCAAAAGGACTTTAGAGAGGTTTAAGACTTTTTCTGGGATTGTGCATCTAGTATGTGGCAAAGACAGACATCCCATGCAGGAATGTCTGCCCTTGACTCTTAACCACGGTGGCTTCACCATCACTTTCATTAGGGCAACAGGTGTGCAGTTACTTACAAACAGCCAGCCTTCTTCTTGGCGTATTTGAGCCTGTGTGCGTTTATGACCACAGGGACTCCACAGCAGATCCAGCTTCCAGGTTTTGTGAGCCTCACCAAAACAGCACAGCACAAGGAAGGAGTTTTTATTCTTTTTATTTTATTTTTAAATTTTTACAGACTTCATTTTTGATTCATTGTACACAAATGGGGTACAACTTTCATTTCTATGGTTGTGCATGATGTAGATTCATGCCATTCATGTAATCATACATGTGCATTGGGTAATGATGTCTGTCTCATTCCACCATTTTTCATACCCCTGCCCCCTCCCCCTCTCATTTCCCTCTATGTAATCTAGTTCTTATTTAGCTGGACTTGCCACAGATGTAATTGTCTCTTTGGTCCCAGCACCCACTTGGAATAAATCTATTATTTTGATGGCCTACTGTCTTTTATCAGAGAAAGTACAACGATAGAGTATTTGGCTATTTGACTTATACATTCCATCTGTAGCTTCCAGAATAAAAGAATAATAGAGACAATTAGTTCTGCTAAATGCATCTTGGAGCCATGTGTTAACTTATCTATGGATTTTCTCCTTAGATGTTTAAATATTCCCCCTGCAATTTAGGTTTCATCAAACAAAGGAGATCTGATTTAAGATAATTCTCTTGGTAAGAAAGCAATTGCTGCTGCAATCTGCCATTCACCTAGAGCCATTGATCCCAGGATAAACATTCATTTATCAGAGAATTCAAAATAAAACACAACATATGCTGTCATTTGAAGCAAATTGATGGGTAGAATTCTATATTCTTCTAGGTTCTCCTATGTAAGCCTTCTTTCATTTACTTTGGTGAAAATTATTGTAAAATATTAGTTTCATCTCCTTTTACCATTATTTTTAATTCAAACTACAAGCTGGTTAACATTTTAGAAGGTCAGTCCATTACCTTAACCTCATTGTAGCGTTATGTTATTTGAAATTGTCTTTTCAAAGCACTAATGGACATTGAAAAATGGTCTCTTTGTAAAACCTCTGGAGCCATTCATTCTGCATTATGTTAGTGAGGTGATTGTGAGGAATCCAGGCATCTGACAGTAACTTTGGCCTTGTGTGGTGACCTTCTTGTAGCAACCATATAATCATCTTCTGAAAGCGATAGTCCAGGTGTGAAGGGGTTGTGGCCATGAAGAAATGCTTTTCATTAGAGTTGTTATTGGATTTCACAATCTGCACGTCGCAAGCAAAATGACCATGAGATGATAATTAAGTGGTCTCTTTATTATTTCAGAGAGGAAAAAAAAATTGCAATTCTGGTGATTGCAGAGCCTCTGCATTGGAGATAAAAAAAAATACAACATAAAACACTTGCGTGAGCACAGATTCTGTTCTTTCATTTTTAAAATGTAGATGATATTTTTTTTTTGAATAATGAGTGTCTTGTAGGACAAGAGGCTCTTGACTGAAGGTTGGCGTTGAAATACTTGCTATCTAACAGCAGTATAAGCAGATTGTACAAAGGAGACCACTGTTTCATCACTGAAGTTCAAAACCAAGGTTTCTCTCCACGAGGGTGTTTGGAGCCTCTAAAAATTGCAACAGATGGGTATCTCAAATTTAAATTCTTTTGATAATGATTAAGGATTTTTTGCTTAAAAATGATGAAAATAAAAGTTTCCCTGACAGTCTTTGAAGATGACAGGAAAAGATCTATCAGAAAATTATAAATTTTTTGTGAGATTCATTTTAAAGCAAGTGGTTTTTGCTTCTCTGTACTATATGATGTGAATTTTCTGCATTTTAATAAAAGTTTTCACCTAAAAATCAGAAAGAAACTATAGTTGTCAGCAAGGGTATGTATAACATTTTTGTAATTGGACTACACCAAAAGTCTGAAAGAAAATTTAAATCTTCCAGTGCAAAAGATATAGATGATTCCAACAAAATAAGAGATGATTCCAAAAAAATTACAATTGTTGGTTTATGTCTTTTCTCTCTGAGTGATTTCATTGGATATTACCATTTCAAATAAACAAAACCAACTGATTACCCATAGGATACAATGATGCTGGTTATATCTATTTGCTAATTTTCTCTGGATGCGATTATACAAAGTTCCATAAACAATATTACAAAGAGATTTTGTTAATTCTTAACAAATTCTTGAGTTGTTTCTCCCATGTCACTAACTGGTTTTGAAAACTTTGTCTTGGAGCCTTAAAGCTATGGCAGGGATCTGGCTCCCCAACTCAAGGAAAGTCTCTCTTAAACTTTTTAACACTTCATCTTTAATTGTGCTTAGTGTTTGTTCTAATGCCAAGTACATTATGTTTCTTAGACAAGTTGTTATTTTGGTTGTACAACAATGCTTTACTAATTCAATAGCCATGTATCTAATAAATTAATTCTATATCTTTGTTGAATCTCAAAAAGCCCATTGTGCAATAGGCTTAGGTAATATCTGGAGAATTACTTCTTATATTAAAATTATCAATAATTATTGATTGCGCTAGAGAAGGCTGTGGAATTCTGAAGTGGGAAATTTGTACTAAGTATAAATGAAATGTCATATAGAATCATAGAAGATTTTTTTAAGCTCTGGAAGGGACTTTTTAAAAAATCATCAGTATATTTTGCGGTTTGGATGGCATACTGAATATGGATGAAAAAAATCAATATTAAATGCATTTTATTTAAATTAAAAAATATACATCATATCTAAATGCAACAGCTCAATGGTTGCACTAGAACAATCTAAAAGTTGTTAATTCCACAGCATGAGGCCCTATATATGCAAAATGAGATAAAATCTAGTATGTGCCAGTGCTCCAGATTGCTGGCTGCTTTTGCCTTCTGATATATGCGAAAGCTCAGTAAAATGTGCTATGTGAGAAAAGAAATTGGTGGTTTTATATTATTATTTCTAGTAGAACAAGCTGCATTACTCTATTTATGAAAAACTATAGAGGTCCATTGTTTGTTTTTCTCTTTTTAAATGATGAATTCCTCTTAGAATTAAGTGGATGTTTTTTTTTTAATCATCACCTTTAAGGAACTAGTCATAAATCTGCATGTATTTAAAGCCATATTTGCATAACTGTTTTGAAAGTAACATTTGTTATAGGCTTAAATCTTGATGCTATTATCCCATGGCAGTTAATTCCAACCACCATGAAAGACTGATCTGTTCATAGTGACCCTTGTTCTTTTCCTTTGCTGAAGTAGAAGGCACTAGATATGCACCTACCTAGGTTCTAGGAAGTTGGGAAACAGATTCTTAGTACCCCTGATGATTGGTTTGTCTTCCTCTCCCCACAAAAGAATCAAAGGCATCCCCCCAGCTGTTGGGTGCCTCCACTCTTTTCTCCCATTGGTACTTCCTATTGGCTAAGACTACAGTTAAATCCTGAAATGAAATCAGATCACAAATTTCCATTGTCCTCAAACCTTTTGCCAACTTCCCTAAATATTCCCACAAAATCCTACTTAACCTTTAACTCTCCAAATCTCACTATCCTAGTTGGAATTATTCTTTCCCTCATTTTCATATCACCTGACTTTTCTATTACACACGGAAGACCTAATATTAGAATTACTTATACATGTATCATTCTTTTGAACAGGTATACATCTATGACTCTTTCCCTAGAGTGGGAGAGACAAAGTGAGTGGGGATCTTATCTGTTTTGCTTACTACTCTATCATGAGCATCTGACACAGTATTTCTCACCTAGTAGGTGCTTCATAAATATTTGTGGAATGATTGAATGAGACTAATAGGCATTTTCTGTTGCAGTAATCTCTAGTGGGTGTTGTCTTGGTTACCACCATAGCTCCAGTCCGTTGTGTTTTGTACCTAAGACCTTACAGAAACAGGAGCCTTACTAACTGTTGTTCAATGAATGGATGGTTGGCTGAATGAATGGAGCTGTGTTTTCTCCAAAGCCTAAGATGCTTCTAAAAGGCAACTGATCTTTGGCAGGTGCAATCCTGGTAGGTCCAAATGGTACCTTTTGGTTGGTATAAATCATATGGAATGATTTTTAAAAATAAATCGAGTGAAATAATATACTCATAGTACTTAATAAATATCTAAAAACAAAACAAAATGTTCTACAATGTAAAATGTTCCCAGGATTTGGATCATGATGCTCTAGACACCTGAGGCTTATGTTTTTAGTTTTTATTCAGCTGTCTGTGATATGTTACATGCTGTGGTTTAATAGATAAAAGGTGGTATTTAGCAAATGGCTTCGTCATTTGGTCATGACTACAGGTATGGCCAGCTGGAGCCCTTGAAAAAGCAACATAACTCTAGTGATGTCAGTAAAAGGAAAATTAAAGTGCAAGGTGTTAAAATGTGGTAGATCAGTTGGATAACAACTGTCTTTGTAGGAAAAACATTATGACTCAATATAGCTGAGTTTGGCAGCTACAGGTATAATTAAGTCAGCAATGATCTGAATTCTGCCTCAGTATGACTAATCCATCACATCAGTGAAGAATGTCTCAATGTCTCCCTGAACTATAGTGGGCAAAATTTTCCTTTTACCTGTTTACCTGCCTTTTTATTATTCTAGTCTGATTATTAAGTGATGAAGATTATCTGGTGTACTGGCACCATATTGGATCAGTGTGGAAGGAGTTGAAGGGATAGTGCAGTGATTTGGATGTTGGAATGGTTTTATAAGACACAAGGAACTTGAATATGATTTTCTTCTTGATTCTTCTCTTTTTGTACAGAGTAGCTAAATTCTACAGGAGGATACAAAACAGTACCAAAGAAGAATTCTCTTCTCTTCCCCTTTCACTAATATTCATCTATTCGAACCATCTTCCTCTTTCTCCTGGAACACCATAATAATCCTTACTTTGTCTTATTCTCACCCCTCTATGATCAGTTCTTCCACCAGTAGCTGTAATAACCTTCCAAAATCATAAATAAAATCATCTTGCTTTCTCTCATTGTCCTCCAATGGCTTCCAAGTACATGTAGGAAAGAGTCCAAAGTTATTCCCATAGTCAATCAGTCTTTACATCCCCAGACTCCCAAATGCCTCCTGATGCTAACTGGCTACCTCATCCCCTTGCTCAGGACACTCCAGTCACACCAACCTCACTGCTTGTTGAATAGGTGGAGCATGGTCCTGTCTGAAGACCTTGGTGCTCAGGGCTCCATTGCCCCGTTTTTGACTTTTGTGGCTGTTCTCATGGCTCCCTCCTTTACTACCCTCGTCCATCTCACTGCATCTGCAGCTGTGCCTGTCTGTCATCATCATGTAGTTCTTCAACTGTTTTATTTTTCTTCATAGTGCTCATCCTTACCTGATAATAATGTCATATTAATTTATTATTTTCACACAGCATAATTTCCACAGTTCTAACTAGAATGCAACCTCCCTGAGGGCAGAGGTCTTATTTGCTATGATAGGATTGTCCCTGGTACATAACGGGTGCCTGATACATGCTTTTTTGGACAATCATTGTATTTTCTTTAAGGCTCATTATATTTTAGCCTTCTCTCCTGCAGTCTTGCAATTCTCCTGTTTGATCATAGCAGTTTTTGTTATTTCTTATAATCTGTATTTGAAAAATAAAAGTATATTCCTGTTTGTGCATTACTCTATGCCCTGATTAAAGATGTATTCATGAGAAATAATCGATATGAATGACAATATTTATGTGAAACGCTTTTTTTTTCCTATGAAATTATTTCTTTAGAAATTTTGCTTCCTTAAATCTTTCCAATCCGCCGTAAGATTATCTGTGAAATTGCTATAAGATGTGCCTGTGGTTTCGGGGTATAGGGGCTACAGAATAAATATTACACTGGAGTATTTTTGAAAAGTACATCAGGATTAATTTGTTGCTGTTTCTATTCTGATCTGTAAGCAGTTTAAATTCACACTGGCCTCTGCTGTGTGGGGGAGAGATCCACAGATAATTTGCCTTTTAATGATAGAGGTTCTCTCACAAAGCTCTCTGCGAATGTCCTGACAGAGAGGACACAATTGCCTTTTTGCCACTTAGAAATGCAGGACAAAGCAGCTGACAAATGTCATCTGGAATTTCATATCATGCAAACATATATTCCCTGTGTCAGCAAGGGCACGCCTATAGGATTTGAGCTGCTTCCTTCTAGTTTCTCTAGAAATAATGGGTTAGTTCACATAAGACAGTCTTGAGATTATTGATATAATCACAAATTGAAATGGGACCCAGAGCTCTCTGTTCACAGAAAAGCTTTCCTGGCTTTCTCTGTATTTGAAGTGATTAACGACGCTGCAGCATTGTGGGAAAATGATATGTCTATAATTATATGAAGCCACAGGAGGGAGAAACCCTTTCTGATACTGGTCTTTGAAGCCACCCAAGTTATTTGAGTCTGAGTCATTAGGGGGAAAAACAGGAAGAAGAAAAGTAAAAAAAAAAAAAAAATTTTTTTTCAGAATATGCAGTAGTGACACTGTCTGGAGAGGGACAATATGTGTGTGTGAGAGAGAAACAAAATGGTTGGAGCCAGGAGAAGCTAATACAGGGCAGGAGATATGGGCTTGGTACTCAGGCAAGAGACTCTAAGAAGGCAGAGCCTTATCCTGTTCTCTCAGTCTCCAGATCATTCTTGCCAGCAATCATTCTCCCCTTTCTAATCAGCAGCATGAAGACAATATTTGTCACCATTATTTTTTTGGGGGGGGAACAGATACACAAAGTTAACTTTGATAAAAATAGAAAATTCAATGCAAGTATTATAGAAAATGATGTGGAACACGTGGTCCTCATTGCCACCTCTCATGTACAGGCCACCTCAAAAATTCAGAAGTGCTTAGGCTTCCTGTGGGTATCCACATCATCTTTAAGGCCTCTGTGGTGTCTCTGTTTTCCTCCTTGGGTTTGGTCACCTGCTCTGAGGAGCTGGGCTGCGATTTCTGGCAGCCTGGGGACAGAGCTGAGTATACTTCCATCCTGGTCGAGGACAAAAATCCTTTCTGGCAGCCCAATTCCATTCCTCACCACTTGGTGCCACTCTCGCTTTATGAACGGCTCAGTCACCACCAAATCCTGCGAAAGGGCTTCTTCCTTCTTGGCTTTTGTGGGTTTCAAAGACAGTCATTGTTTTGAAGAAGGTCATTTGGAGAGTTCGGTGGCTGATGTGATTAGAATGTGTACAGCGAGGCATTCGAGGTGCTTTGTGTGCTAATGCTTAGGTGTTATTACCAGCATTAATTATCCCAGGGACATGTAACAAACACAGGTGGACCCTTGTTGTCTCATTTAAAAGGCAAGGCTCTGCAGAATGCGAACCTCCAGGCAGTCACCCTGGCCTTTGACCTGGGTAAAGCTCGAGCCCACCAGACCTGATCTGTTCATAGATTGGATAGTGTAAATAGAAAATTAGTTGAGTGGTCACACACACACACACAGCAAAAATGGTCGGCAAGAACTTTAGTTGGGAATGCATCTGTGCATACAATTGTTTAGAAATTTTTCCCCATCTCCACACTCTACTTGCATAACTTTTTATTCATCAATAAAAGGGACATTTTTCTTCAAAGGAAAAAAAAAATGTCTTTCAAATGAGCTACCTCCAGTGTTGTAAAACACTCTACTCAAAAGAACAAATCATCTTTTCCCCAACTCCCTTTTTCTTCTGGGACCAAAAGGGACTTCAGGAAGGAATCTGTGCATGGGTTTTTACGGCTTCCAGATGACTTTCTAAAATGGAGGACATTGCAGCATTTAGCTGAAGGTCCTTGTGCTCGGTTTAATGGGAACCCCGGAGGGGGGCTTGCCCACTTCTAAAGATGCTATTGAGAGCAGTGGTTTTCTGACTCATTAATTTGGAAAGCCACGAGGAGGCTGCCATTAAGAAATGTCTTTGCAATTAATTGCATGTATAACTTCAAGGTTTTTTTTTCCGACACATTGAAAGAAATTGTCTTACCTTGTTTATGCAGATACACTTCCGCTGACCTTTGCACCAGTGGAACTGACCCCAGGCAAAAGAGAGATGCTTGCAAAATCTGTTCTTGAGTCCCTCCTGATTTCATTGCTTACCTTTCCCTTCTCCGAATCTAAACTTTCTCTTCATTTCCCCTTAATCTTATTAGTTTTGAGTTTAATTGCCTCTGGCATTCTATTTACCAACTTTGGGTTGTCCTTTTGGTTTGGGGTGCTGGAGATCTCACTTAGGATCCTAATTCTGCTAATTTCTTGCTTGGTAAGTTTAGGGAAATTTTTAAGTATTCTTGTACTTACATGTCTATGAAGTAGGGCTACTTCAAGCAATAAATGACACAGCATAAAAAGCTTGTGATCTGGCTTCAGAAGTCAGCTGGCTTGTTAAAAATGAAGTCTTTGCCATCTTGTTCTAAACAACTGGCTTAGAATCTGGAGGGAAAGGCCCAGCAATCTGAACTTTTACAACTACTCTGGGAAATTCTTACATTTGTCAAAGTCTGAAAACTCCTAGCTTGAGGAATAAATCTTCCTGGGGTATGATCACCAAAAGCAGCATCACCAAAAAGAGGGGATGAGTGGTGGAGGGAGTCAGGCATCACAGTTCTGTGGGGGAGAGATTTGGGGGCAAATTAATGCTTCCTGAATCCTATACAGGAAGGCAAAGTTGGATATTTGATTTAGTCTGTTGTTGAGGCAAAGCGGACGGTGCCTCTTGCCAGAGAGACAAGGCTAAATCATCTACCTTACCATTTTACTTTGTCACTTTTTCTCACTTGCCTTTGTTGCTCTGGTGTGTCCAGATGTGTGTGAATGGGGCTGGACTTGCTCCCTCTGCCAGAGCTCTTAGTGCACTGTTGCTCCCTGGGCTGTAGTACCATGAGGGCTGAGGCCATGATTTGGTCTCCTCTGGGGTTCTAGGGTGCAGCACAGCAGAGCACAGGCCTGTAGGGGAGGTATCTCCTCATGAGTTGGGCAGGAGAAGAGTTTTCTAACCTCTAACACATAGTGACTCAGCTCCCCTTCTCCTCCTTTGGTTCACATTTTAACACATACTTAAGGTTGGATCAGATTCAGGTTCAGTGGGTTGCAAAACTATTTCAGGGGAAGTTGATGCTCTGGATGAAGCAAGGTTATATTTATCAAAAATCAGAAATGACCAGATATATAAAATGTAGATTTCTAAGAAAATTAATTCAGTACTGGTTTGCTTCTGGGTCATGTTTTGAGTTCAGATCATCTAAGAGATTTAAAAAAATCCACTAACCCAATACCAGTCTGATCTGCAAAGCTTATTGATGTTTGGAAAATTGAGCAGCTGAGAGCAAGAAACTCACCCTGCTGGGCTTGGCTCTTGACCTGGGTTCTTACCACCTACTCAGAATATAATAAGAAGTAAAATAGGAAGCATTGCTTTGGCCATGGTTAATATCTCCTGAAGGCATTAGAAGAACGATCTAATTCTTCTCAAAATTTGGTGTAAATAAGAGAAATGTACATTATTGGAGGTTCATTCCAGATCAGGTCATATTGGAAGTCATAGGTCTAGGTCAGAGCATAAGAGAAACCCAAGAAATTCAGATGGACTCAGTCTGGAAGAAGCTGTTCATGGTGCAGACCATCCCCATCCCATCATGGGCATGAAGAGGAGCGATGTTTAACCTGTGCGATTTATTCACCTCCTTTCACATGAGAAGCTCTGGCGTAGGAGTTAGGAGCACTTTCTATCTATATATTACATAACCTTTGACTCTAGGTGTCAGCTTTGTCACTTGTCCTATACCCACATGACTTTTCTTTTTTTTTATTTGGTGGTAATGGGGTCTCACTATGTTGACTATGTTGTCTTGAACAGCTGACTCGAGCATCCTCCTATCTCAGCCTCCTGAGTAGCTGGGACTAGAGGCAAGCATCACTATTTTGACTTACACAACGTTTGTTTTTGCTTTCACTCCTTTATGTATTTTGATTGGTCCTTTCTACATATACATAAAGGTACAATTCCCTTTGGTACATTTGTATATGTATATGATATAATTGTTTTAGCCAGTGATTTCACTACTGTGACTAAATGATCTGACCAGGCAATTTTAAAGGAGGAAAAGTTCATTGGAGGGCTCATGGTTTCAGAGGTCTCAATCCATAGACAGAAAGTTCCATTCCTCAGGTCTCGAGATGAGGCAGGACATCATGGCAGAAAAGTGTGTCAGAGGGAAGCAGAGAAAGAGAGAGAGAGAGAGTCTCCTCTCTCCAGATACAAAATATATACCCCCAAAGCCACACCTCAATTCCAATCTCATCAAGTCACACCCAACCAGCTCAGTTACCACTGCTAATATCTATCGGGATTAAATCACCAATTGGGTTAAGACTCTTCCAACCCAATCATTTCTTCTCTGAACTGTCATGCATTGTCTCACACGTGAGATTTGGGGGACACCTCATATCCAAACCATAACCCTAATTTCGTTAAAACATTCCATATTTCCTTCCCTTTCCCATCCTTCCCTCTTCCCTTTCCTCTCCTTCCTCTATTCTGCTGATCTTCCCTTTGAATTGATGATATTCCATCCCACCTCCCACACTGCCTTCTTTTCTTTATTTTGCCCTAACTTCCACCTGTGAAAGAAAACATTTGACCCTTGATTTTCTGAGTCTGGTTCATTTCATTTACTGTGATGTTCCCCATTTCCATCCATTTATCAGGAAATGCCATTATTTCATTCTTCTTTAGGGTTGAATAAAACTCTATGTGTATATTTGCCATGTTTTCTTGATCCATTCAGCTACTGACGGGCATCTAGGCTGATTCCATAGTTTAGCTATTGTGAATTGTGCCACTTTAAACAGTGAAGTGGCTGTGTAGAGTGTGATGATTTTAGTTCTTATGGATAAATACTGAGAAAAGAGATACCTGGGTCATATGGTAGTTCCATTCCTAGATTTTCAGGAAACTCCATACTGCTTTCCAAAGTGATTGCACCAATTTACAGTCCCACCAACAATGTATGAGTGTACCTTTGCCCCGCCCCCATCCTTGCCAGCATTTATTATTATTTGTATTTTTGATAGTTACCATTCTGACTGGAGTGAGATGAACTCTTAGGGTAATTTTGATTTGCATTTCCCTGATTGCTAGACATGTGGAACATTTTTTTCATATATTTGTTAGCCATTTGTTTTGTGTGTCTTCTTTTGAGAACTTTATATTTAGTTCTTTTTCACATTTATTGGTTGGTTATTTGCATTTTGGTATTGAGATTTTTGAGTTCTTTATATATTATGGATATTAATCCCCTGTCAGAGGAGTAGCTGACAAAGATTTTCTCCCATTCTGTAGGATCTCTTTCCATGTTCCTATTAATTTCCTCTGCTGTGCAGAAGTTTCCTAATTTGATGGTATCTCCACTTATTCTTAGATTTATGTCTTGAGCTTTGTGGGTCTTATGGAGGAAGCCAGTACCTGCACCTATACGAGCAAGTCACATGACTTTTTCAACCTCATTTGCATCACCTCTAAAATGGTTCAAGCTTGCAAACTTCTCTCATGTGCTCCAGTTGTTCCTGATCCCATGTTTTAAGAGGTAACAAGGAGAGTTTTGTAGACTATTGTTGTTCACTTTGAGTTCTCTGTCTTAGACAGGTTAGAAGACTTATTCTTTTGGTTCAGAACAATAATTATCAAAATGTGGTCCCTGTCCTGAAGCATCAGTACTGGAGGACTTGTTAGCCATGTCAGTCATCTTACCCCACTGCAGATCTGATGAATCAAATGAGAGAGACCAGCGAGCTGTGTTCAGAAGGGCCATCCAGATCATTCTAATGCCCCTAAAATCCTCGATCCACTGGACTTCAGGGAAATGTTGCTTATTGGATTAAAATTTTAATGAGCACCAATTTTGGTTGAGTGGATTATTGTTTGTATGGTAGAGTTTAAGGAGAACAGAGAAAGATGAGTCAGGGGCTTTGTGTGTCAAGATGAGGGCAAGACAGAGGCATGAATCATCTACATTACAGTCACTTTTATTGTTTTGCCTAAGGCTGGCTGAGTTTATGACTATATTAGAAAAGTTATTTAACCTCTGTGTGTCATGGTGCTCTTCACTTGAAAATCTGGGAAATAATACGAGTCCTACTTCATTCGACTGTTGTGGGATTAAATGAGGTTGCAGCTAAATTGCTGTGTGCAGTCTGGTGTGCCCTAGGTGCCAGTGAATGATTCCTCTGCTCCCTTTTGGATGATATGTGGTTCCTCTAGACTATAAGCCAGGGAGGGTGAGTGAGGGTTGCCTGTCTTTTACTCTGGGAACTAACACAGCTCTGAGCCATAAATTGCTCAGTCTATTTGCTTATATAAAAAAATGAGTCATGTAGAGGGAAATGAGAGGGGGGAGTGGATGGGGGTATGAAAAATGGTGGAATGAGAGAGACATCATTACCTAATGTACATGTATGATTAACAAGAATGATGTGAATGTACATCATGCACAACCATAGAAATGAAAATTTGTACTCCATATGTGTACAGTGAATCAAAATGAAGTCTGCAAAAAAAAAAAAAAAAGAAAGAAATGAATCAATGAATGAAAACAAAAATGAGTGAATGAATAAAGCTACTTTTGTTAAGGGTCATTGATTGATACAGTATGAAAATCATGAAAAATTTATTTTTCAAGTTTAAACCTACAATAAAAAAATTAAGAGGCACGCAAGCAGTACTCATTGGTGATAAGGAAAATAATATTCTCTTACTAAAGTGTAATAAAATTAGAATGTTTTACAGATTCCATTTAGGTGATTAAAGGAATTTGAAAAAATTTAAGTTATGAGATAATTATCAGGTGAAAATGTTTAGACAAACTGGAATCTGGGGTAGAACAGATTTGAGAACATGTTTTTTTCCCCTTGGATTTCTATGTTTCATTGATTTGACCCTCAACCAACAAGGGTTACCAAGAAAAAAAATCTGCAGTGAAGTTCAGCCTTTGCTTTCATTCATTCTTCTCTCTTTCTTCTTCATTTTCACTTTCATAACCCCCGTCTCTTATTTGAGTTGCAGTTATATGCCAGCTACATAAGGTACCCTGTTGACCATATCAGCTAATCTTCTTGACAACTGTGTCATTACCAACCCATTATGCAGATTAAAAAGACTGAGGCTCTAGAATGTCAGCAAGGTCAATAAGGACAGGATTGGTACTTCTCCTGAGTTCTCCACCACACTCTTTACCCTCCAGCACCAGGTAGTGAGAAACATCTTCACACTTGCTGATGGTTAGGTCCAGTTGTCTATTATTCCTACAAGGAGCAAGGAAAGTGAGCTCACTTATTCCTGGAAGACTTACAGGAGAAGAGAAATGGTGGAAGAGTAGCGAGGACATGAGCCTCAGGTTGAGGGTGGCTTTTCCCTTTATCTAAGTGGTTGTTTCAACAATGGAATGAAAAAAAATAAAAAGAAAACTTGAAGGGGAAAAGCTCTGGTGACCTTGGAATTGAACCAAGAAACACGCCACACCTCTCACTCCTCTCTATCTTCTCCATAGTTCTTAGTTGCTCCTGTTCCAACTTCCATGACTTAACTTCCCTTTTGCCTGGCTGCTGACCTTGTTGGCTTGTGTCTCCTCTTCATTCATGGAGATTTGAGGCTTCTTTTTAAGATAGTTCTTATCAGTCTGGGCAAAAGTGGTCTCTCTCTTGCACTCATGACGGTGTTTGACACTCCTGTGGCACTTAATTACATATTGCTTTGTGGTAGCAATTAATTAGCTAAATAAGAGCTATTTAATATCAGATAAGTATCATTATTGTTCTCCAATCACAGTTGGGTTGTAAAGGTCCCATAAAAACCAAATGGTGCTTAAAATAGCAATAAAAATGAAATAATGGCTAATATTTATTGAAAACAGTCACTATGTATCATTATTTCATCTATTCCTCACATGAACTCTGTGAGATAGATGTTATTATTTCTACTTTGTGGGTAAGGAGATGAGGCTTAGAGAGATTAATTTGCTCTTATTGATATAGCTGGGAAATAGAGTCAAAAGAAAACAAAAATCAACATCATTCCATCACCTGAAGATAATTACCCTTACATTTTAAATAAATTAAATTTAAAATTTAATAAATTTTAAATAAATTTAAAGCATTTTTTATAATCTTAAAATGCTTAACAAAGTGCTAGTCCATGAGTACTCAAGGTACAACTGTAACCTTGGTAACCTTTATTGGTTGAGGATCGAATCTGAATAATCCAGCATATTCCACAAAAGCATTACTGAATACATTTACGAGGCAGCAGAATTACATTTTCTTGTCTTGAGTGTCAACTGCAGCCTCCCCTTTTCTTCCCACCCAGCTGACTGTCCAACATATTTTCTACCCACTGATTCTGAGAGTGTTATGATGTAGAAATTCTAGTCAAAGGGAAAAGAATTGATCATGCTCCCTCCTAACTCTTTACTTTTAAAGAACCCCAGAAAGGGTAAGTTCTAGTGTTCCTTAAGTAAAACTTTTAGGCTCTAACAAGTTGCATTTGGGGGAGAATTTTCCTGAACTCCCTCCTATTTCCATACTGTCCTCTGTAGAAAAAATCTCTTAAAATAGCGATGCCTCTGTCTTTGGAAGACTGCTTTCCGTTTGAACCATGAAGATTTATAATTAAGTTGACTTAAAAAGAACACCCAATTTTGACCCGATTTCCTTCTCCTGTTGAATTCTTGGTCTCTTGTAATAAAAAGGAAGTATGCTTTTCTCCAGAACTTCTCTTTCTTTACTGGTAACCTTCTTCACAATGGAAGCTATGCCAATATCCTTGACAAGGAGCCCAGTAGAAAGTGATGACTGAGACCATGAGATTTTCAAGCTTTGGGTCCTTACTCCATCATTTGTTAGTATTGTGGTCTCATACTTAACTGCCTCAATTTTCTTTTCAGGAAATATTAACAATAATATTGTGTGCAGTACTATGAAATACATTACAAACATTTCTCAAATTACAAAGGAGTTAAGCTGCAATAAGCCTATCATGAATTAAAATATCATAGGTTGCAAATATATTTCAAGCACCTCACTTACAGAACATCGTAGTTCAGCAGCATGGTCTACTATAGAGTATCAGTTGGTCCCTGAGGTGATGGTGCTGATGCCTGGGAGCTGTGGTTGCTTCTGCTGCCCAGCATGACATATCACTGGCCCAGGAAAAGATCAAAATTCAAAATCTGAAGTATGATTTCTTCTGAATGCACATCACTTTTTACACACTCATAATGTCAGAAAACCGTGTTGAGCCATTGTAAGCCAGGGACCATCTGTGCGTAATAAGGTACTTAGTGTATGGCATGATTGATGCGTCACCATAAGAAGGACTGTCTTTTCCTCAAAACATCAACTTCCATAACAGGAGTAGCTTTTTCTAAAAAGTTCTTGTGGAACCTCTCTGAAGATATTTACTGTAAAATAGTACCATGGCTTGTGAGAAGCACATATTCTCTGAAGACCTCAGTGAATGCTAGTTTTGGATGCTTGAAAGGTCTCTGACATAGCGAGTTAAAGAGAGAAAAAATTAACAAGTATTCGGTAATTGTTTTTAGAGAAATTACCTTATGACTTCAAGCATTTCGTATTACTGTAACAAATCTTAGGGTCATTTAAAAGGGAAAATTCTATGTGTTTAGATTACGGAGATTTGAAATCTCCTGTAGGATGACAAGAAAAGTGAGTTTCTGCATGTAATGCTGAAGGGAACTTGGGACATGGGTGATATTGCTACCAATTGTATCATACAGTTTCAAACTACTTAGACTGAAGTAATCACAATGAACTCTGGAAGACTGTTAGACATCTCAAAATGTGGATTTAGTGATGATGAAGATACACGGGCAGAATTCAACTCTTTCAAGTAGCGTGAGTTAAAGAAAAGTAGTGAAAGAGCTACCCAAATTAATATATTTTATAAAATATGTGATTTTAGCATGCTAGTATAAAAGATTAAAAAATTAAGCCTGAGAAGTAAACAATGAACTCTTTTGCTTCCAAGTGATAGCTGACAAGCTGATGTTGGCTTAAAACCTAAAGGTTCTTTTTATGGGAAAAGTGGGGGACTTATGTTCTGGGCCACCATCTATTCCAGCACATATGGTAAAGAGGACTAAACCAAGTAGCCATAGTAATAGCAATAACATATTTCAAAAAAGATCAGGGAAGTAATCAGTTTTCTATTTTGAATTAATTCATACACATCTCTTGTTCATACAAGGACTCTCTCAACTCAACAATATCTCATTCTGTTGACTTTTTAAGATACCAAATTAGACCTTTGATCACCATTTTGCTCTTACTTAACACACAACTTTAAAGACATGTACACACCCCATGCATCCTTTGTACTATTAAAAAATAAACACTATAAACTCTGTGTTGGTTTATCTCATGGTAACATCTTCTAACTCATTTTCATTTCACATGTTAGATATGCCAGGTACTATTTTAAGAACCTTGTGATCATCATCCCAGGTAATTTTCACGGCCACTTTCTCATACATGTTCTCCTTTGACAGATGAGCAGCTGAGGAGTTTGAGCAATCTTCTCTAGGCCACAAAGCCAGTATGCAGGAGAACCAGCACTTGAGCTTGGAGTCTAACTTCAAAATCTGAGCTTTTAACCACAGTTCTCTACCTGTCCACTGGTTTGGTAGTGTTGTTTTGACTACTTAATGAAAACAGAACTTCTCTTCTTAAATTACAAAGTGATTACATGCTAAGCTAAACATTAATTAGCAATAATAAAATAGGCTGTATTCTTAAGACTTCAAATAATATTAGAATATAAGTTAGTGAAAGTTCCTTCCTCCCACTTGCCAATTTTCCACAGAAATAGCTATTATTAAAATGTAATTGTGTAATATTAATGACTATATTGATAAAGGTATGTGACACCATAGCAAACAGAGTGTCCTGTAACTTGTGGCTAATTTAGTTACGTTGCACATGTCTAGTGGTATGTGATTGTCTTAAATTATTGGTTCTGTAGCATGGATTCACCATCTTGGTGTAGCCATTCCACTGTTCGTAGATATTTAGCTTGTGATCACAGGGAAATAGTAAACTGTGGACTGGGGTTGTGGCTCAGTGGTAGAGCACTTGCCTAGAACGTGTGAGGCACTGGGTTTGATTCTCAGCACTGCATATAAATAAATTAATAAAAAAAGTCCATTGACATCCAAAAAGTATTTTAAAAAAAGAAATAGTAAACTGTATAAATAATGCATGCCCTCCCTGGTTGTCACCATCTCTAATCTGTTTTGTTTTTCTAGTTTGGGCTTGAAATCCTGTCATTGTTGTTGGTGCCTCTTTCTCTAACACCCACATCCAACCCATTATCCAGTCTTACAGATATTACTATTATTATTTATTTTTTGGTACTGGAGATTGAACTGAGGGACACCCAACCACTGAGCCACATCCCTAGACCTTTTTTATAATTTTTAAATTTTGAGATAGGGTCTTGCTGTTGAGGCTGGCTTTGAACTTGAAGAGACTCCTGCCTCAGCCTCCCAAGCTGCTGTAGTTATTGTTTTTAAATACCTGAGGGTGTTGCCCATTGCTCAGGACCTCCTCCCATCACCTTCTTGTCCCAGCCATAGTTCCTTTTTATCTGGATTACTGTTGTTGCCGTGTAGCTTGTTTCTCTACTTTTTAGGAGTAGGCAAGGTGACCTTTTAAACCTTAATTGGACAAAAGTCAATGTGCTCAAATACCTTCAATGTGCTCAAATACCTTCAATGACTCTCCATCTCATTCGCTAAATTCCCGAGTGTTTGCCATGGTCTTTAAGACTCCCTGTGAACCAGCATCCTGTAACTTTTTTGACCTTGATGTCTATCTTTCCCCTACCCACACCTTTCACTTCACACCAGTCACCTTACATTTTTTACTTTTCCTGAACATGACAAGCAGATGTTCTCTTTAGGATCTGTGCATTGGTAGTTACCACTGCCTAGAAGCCTTTGAGTCTACCCCTTCCACACATTCACCTAACTCCCTCCCTCATTTCCTCTTTAGGGTTCTGTTCTAATGTGAACACCACCTATTTGTGTTGAACAAATACATCTTTACCCACTCAAACACATATTTCTGGAGAATAATTCTCCAGTAGTGAAATTGCTTACTTTTGCACTTGAGTGCAATTATTATTCCTTCTCAGGTCCTTTGTTATTGCCCCTTCCTCCCACCCCCTTGTCTACTGGATTGTAACGTACTCGTGCCCCTCTTCAAAATGCCCCTGCACTCCTGTCTGCTGTGTTTGTTGTGGAAGGCTGACTGCCTTTCTCTCTCTCGTGGGAGATGTGGATGAGAACAGACACTAGGCAGCTGGTCTGATCCCTGTGGGCCGCTTCACAGAACTGTGATGTCAAAAGTGACCTTGGAGTACGACTGAGTTGTCATTAAACCATTTAATAGATGAAAGGATCTCCTCTTCACACTTTAGGCACATTTATTTATCTCTGTATATCTGGCACCAAGATGTAAACACCCAACATTGCCAAGAAAAGTTTTTCTCTTTGCTTTAAAAAAAGACATTTGATTTATTATATTGGTTTAAATTCTCTAGGATGTATATTGAAATCAGAACAGATCCAAGAAATCCTGGGGTTTTACTCATGGAATAAAACCCTTACCCATATGTACCTTCAAAAAAAGTTGTGGCACTTATATTAATCCTTATCACATCCATTTCATAAAATCATACGATTACTGTTAATTATTAGGCAATTTGTGGTTTGCATTATCTCCTGGATCGCTAGGATAACAATGATAAGGAGTAATTGTCATTAATTATGAGAAGAGCTCATTCATTTATTCCCCTAATTTTCTACCAAAAAGGAAACACATGTCTATAGAAGTTGGGTGGCTTATTCAAGGTCATGCAGTTAGTTAATGGTACAGGTGGGTCCTGTGACTCCCCAAATAGTACTCGATAGTGTCCATTGAACAGTGTCTATGAACCAAACCCTGTGTTAAATGAAGTTCTACCTGCTAGGTAATTTCTGTTCCTTCCAATTGTCCTGACACCCTGCAGTTTATTTAGATGATGTGATTTGGTCTCATATTTCTTCTGCTGCTCGTGGGATAAGGATCACCCTATTAGGGTGCTTAATTTTGTACTAATGATCTTTCTTTCTGTCTGAAGTCTTCAGGTTACAGTTTTTTTCAGGGGAGCTCTGTGCTGCGTGTCCTTTCGCGCTGGCTGCATGATGTGCACATCAGTGCCTCCCGCAGCCTTCCACTTTTTAATTGCTTCTCCTTCCTAATGAAGGCTGTATCAGCTCCAGTGCTAATTGAACTTCGTCCTTCATTCAGACTGTGTTATTAAACAAATAGTCACAGTGTTTGGTCTCACTTTAATAGGAGCATTGATGTTTGCTTAACATCAAAAACTTATTAGTAATCCATTGAAAAGGCAATTAATGGAGGACATGTGGGTAAGGAAATTGAACTAGTCTGCAGTGTAGGACAAAGAATGGCAAAGACACTCTGGCTTTTACAGTTTAACCATCTGTGTCCTGGGAGTTGCAAATGGATTGTTAAATTCTGGACTTTTTCCCCAAACAAATGAAGTTATTGTTTACCCGAAGTTGCATCTATGTGTCTGATAACACCGAAGGACAAGCTAGGTTGTCTTTCTTGCTTCTAGTTACAACTCTCTCTCCTGAAAACATGATCCCCCAGCTTTTTAGCATATAGACTTGTGTTTGTCATTATAGAAAACATTGACAGGTGAAAAGAAGATAATAAGTCACCTGCAGTCTTACATCCAGAGATGGTCACTGATAAGGCTTTAACCTGCATTTTTCTGTGCTCCTTTCTAACACATGTATAAAAGCAGAATGAAATCCCACACCACATGGACTGACCACACATTAATTGGTAATGTGTCCTCAGTATCTTTTGACAACAGACACCATCACCATTATATTGAATGGCTTGGATGGATAGACTACAATTTATTTCATCATCATTAAGGGTTTAAAACAAGAGTCTCATATTGAATTGTTTGCAAAGCCCTAAGCGGGCATCATTGTTGGGTAATTGGTAATATTAGGAAAGCAAATTGATAGACAGCTCTGTTGTAAAAACAACTGTCCTCCATTGTATGAGAATATGCAATGTTTGTTGTTATGAGGGTACAAATTTACATCCTGCTCAACAACTTTTGTGCATATCAAATTTCCTTTACTTGTAATTATGCCAACAGAATCATTAAGAAACAACAGGAGGCTAATCAGGAAATATTCTTCAGATAATGGCTTGAGGTGTGCATTGCCTTCTACGTGTAAACTCATAAGAATAAATGATACCTGAGTCCACAGGGAAAACAGACTTTAAATATATGAACTTAATGGCATTTGGCAATTGAGTAAAAGCATAGCCGACCAAATTCTTTTTACAATCCATGTTAAATAGATCTGAGAGGAGAAGAACCAATAATGGGTTACTCCATTTGTTCCACAGACCTTGGGCATGCCCGTAAACTCCCATGGCTGTTAATTTGAGTCATGCATGGCTAGTCCCCAGGCAATAGTCAGTAAATGAATGGTGCTACTGCCTGGCAGCGACCCTGCTAGAAAATGCTGTTGTTGGGAGAACTTAAATAAATAAATAAATATATAATCTGATTTAGCTAGGATTATGATGCATAAAATGTTGGTAATAGGTTTAAAAGATTAGCATAGGCCAGCTTTCCATGAGATCATTCCTTATATAAAAAAAGTTAAATGCTATTTCTAATGTCATCATAAAAGTAGGGCTGGGAGGATTATCGATTTTTGGAGGCTTTTACTAGATAGCTTGATAACTGACTCTCTCAAGTTTTTAGCACTTGGCCCTGGGTTTGCTGTTTACCTTACTCAGGCAATTTGGTGTAATTAATTTTAATAGCTATATTTACTTTTAGAGTTTATGCCTTGGTGGAAAGATATCTCCAGTCAAAACCTCACAGAATTATTTTTTTCTCCTTGAATTAAAAATACATGATTGTTTAAAATAAGAATCTCATCTATAAAGATTAAATTAAGAGAGCAGAATGCAAAATCTTTTATAGACAGGGACTGAAAAGTGGAATACATATAAGCTGATAATGTGTTGGGTGGTTAAACTGACCCTTAGTGTTAGTAAAGAATAAATAAAATTGAGGAAATGCAGGTGTTAAAGTGAGGATTTTTTTTTGTTGTTGTTATTTTTGCTTTGTTTTTCTTTTTCTCCCAATGCTTCCAAAATGCTGCCTGAGTTGATGTTTATCTATTATAAGATTTGTCTGGAAAAATAGTCATTGATCATGTTAACTGATAGATGTAATCCCTCAGAAACCAAGGTTACTCTGTATACTTCTAAGAGGAAAGGGGAGACAAAGCAAAAACCCACCCCACATGGGTGAAGGTTATTATAGGACAAGTTCCTTGGCATTGGAGAAACACGCCTCCTTCCCCAGTTCTCCTCCTTGTGATTAACATCTCAGTCGTTTCCTTCAAAACAGATTGACACCAGTTCCTTCTAATCTGGTAATTAGGGCAGATACAAAGTTTAAACAATGAAACAGTTGTTGGATCAGAGGACTTTATATTTTGTTGTTAAAAGGACTTATTTTTCTTAAATATTTTTAAACTTTGATTTTTTAATGTGATACATGTTAATTGAAAAAAGTTAGAAACATAAAGCAGACAGAAGAAAGCAACATTACTTGGCAATTACTTCATTCAGAGATATATCAAAATGTTATGTGGCTTTATTTCATTCCTGCATTTTAATTTCTCTGAAGTTTAAGGTCACTCTGGGACTTGGGACTGGAGAGAGGGGTTGTGGGTACTGTACATGTTGATCAGAAGGAAGAGCCAGGCTCTTGAAGTATCCTCTCCCCCTTTGGTAATCTCTCCCTGTTTTGTGGAGATAGCAAGAAATTCTCTCTGGCTAGATTACAATTCTGATGACCTCTCGTTGATATTTAGGGTACATGGGAAGAAAAAATTTGAAAAGATTTCATGCATGTAAATTACTCCTAAAAAGTTGTATAGAAATATGAAAGGTTATTTGAGATTATCATGTGCTATAAATATTCTGATCTATAAATCTGATTTCTTTCCATTTGGGGGAAAATATGAATCAGAGTATCCTGAGTATTCTTTTCTTTAAAATAGAACATGGATTCAATAACAGAGATTCACAAAGGGAAGAATAAAAGAAATATGTAGTTTTGCTTTTGCAAACATACTGAAGTGGAAAATAGAAAAGCCAAAATCAACAATAGCCAACAACAAAAAAAAAACCACATCCATTTGCACTAAAATACATGTATATATAACACAACTTTCCAAGCATAAAACGAAAACTCTAGCCAAGGGAATGAAAGAAATACCTTTTGAAAAACTGCTGAAATAGGTCTGTTGTTGAAATAGTTTTATTTCCCCTTTAAAAGATCTATTTACTGCAATTCTGGGAGTGAGAGGGATGATTTTGAATAAAGAATAGAGCCATTTAAGATGTTGTGCACAGTACCAGAATTTATGAAGACTGGTTCGAATTAAAACTAAATGTCACCAGCAAATAAATACAAGCCAACAGAAATGTACATTTCGTTTATTGTACTGGGAGTTGGGGAGAGCGGCAGGGATGGGCTTACACCTCCCAGGACCCTTTTATACGGCACTAATTTTTATATGGAGGACAAACACCTTGCAAAAGCATGGATTTCTCTCAACAATTAACTGTTCAAATTATTTCATTAAGTAGTATGAGTTGAAATCGTAGCTTCTCCTTGGACCTAGTGGGAGAAGAAACATGTTTAATGCATTCATTCATTCAGCAAATTTGTAATTGGCACCTACTGTGTGTCCTTCCAGCCTCTGTGAGGACATTGCTGAAGCAGACAGATTCCTGCCCTTGGGAGCTTCTAGAATCAGAGGACAGGTAACACAGAACAAGAAAAGGATGCATTCTCTACCAACAATTAAGATGGGACAATTAGGAGATGCTGATTTGGTGGCCCAGGAGGGCCACTGTGTCACACCTGAGGACCTTCTAGGATAATTCCTGAAACTGCCTCCTTTCTCCCTGCAATTTAAAATATCTGTCTTTCCTCCCTCTGTGTTGTTTCCCTTCTCATAAGAGTTTACTGTTAGGATTTGCTCCGATGGAAGAACTGTAAAACTGAAATAAAGATGCATTTTTAAAAAAAGAGCTGGAAATGCATTTTTTATAAATCAGAGGCTCAGGTGCATCATCATTTTCTCAGCTCCAAGAAAATCATAAATTATTTTTTATTAGAGGGAATTACGGCAGCTCTAGATCTTAATGATCACTCAACAGGAGGTCTTAATTTTTTTTTTTTGTTAAACATCAAGTAGCTGCCAGTTTTCATTTTCTTTTAGAATTTACACATTAAAAACATTGTTTTAGCTGTTGAACAAAACTGCCTCTTATATCCAAGGGACGGCGCGAGAGTATGAAATGCTCATCTTGGTTTGATTTCTTCCCCTCCAGCTTGGTTCACGAGTGCAAACCAGCTTTGCATTTTATAATTAGAGAACTAGTGTTCAATATTAATAACAATGAGAAAATCAAATTCTAACTTTGCACTCTAATATCTTTAGGCCCAGAAGTTATACGTTTGAGAATTTGGAATTAAGAAGACCACATTCTGGCATCTTTACTCACAGGTGCCATGTGGCTCTTTAACACAGATAACTAGTGCAATAATTCATATAATTGGGATAAAAGGGACCAATAAAATGGCAAAAAAAATTTAAAGATTTTTTCAGTGTTCGTTATGTGTCACATATGAAGACAGAGCTGTGAACACAAAAGGAAAAGAATTGATAAAAATCAGTGCCTTGTATTGAGTATATTCAAATGGGGAAGGCAGATAATAAACGTAGAGACAACTAATGTCACATGGTGATAAGTACAAAGGAGAAAAATTGCAAAGGAGAGACCATCAGGGTGGGTGAGGTTTGCAAAGATTGAAAAGAGAAATGCTTGGGATGTTCTTATCAAGTTGGAAATGTGTGAGGGAGTCTGCTAATGTGACTGTCTGGAGAAAGGGGGGGCAGCAAGTGCAAAATCCCTGAGCCAAGCACATGCCTTACACAATCCAGGAGTAGCTGGGAGGCCAGTCAGTGTGGCTAGAATGGGAAGAGGAAGTTAGAGATGTAGGGCATAAGCTGGAAGAGTGGAATGGGCTGTATCATGTAGGTTCTTACGAGATTTTTATGAAGATTCAGCTATTAGTTAGAGTCAAGTGGGAAGTTCTTTTAGAATAGAGAATGTAATGATTTGATTTTGTAAGAGTACATTAAAAGGGAGCAAGGGATAAAACAGTGAGCTCAATTAGGGACTCTTTCACTGATCCAGGCAGGCATAGGTGAACCCTTGGGCCAAAATAGTAGCACTTCAGAAAAGTAGTCAGATTCTGGATTGTTTGAAAAGAGAGCCAGCAGGTTTCACTGCTGGGTTGGATACAGGATGTAAGATAATGAAAAGAGATAAGGATGATGTGTTAACTTTCACCACTGTGGCCAAAATACTTTGAAAAAGAAAAATTTATTGTGGCTCACAGCTTCAGAAGTATAATCTGAGGTCTGCTGGCTCTGTTGCTCTTGGCCTGAGGTGAGGCAGGACATCATAGCGGAGGGTGTGGTGGACACGAGCTGCTCCTGTCACAGGCAGCAGGGAAGCGGAGAGAGGAGGACCCAGGGGACACTCCCCAGTGACCCGCCACCTCCAGCTATGCCCTGCCTGCCTACAGTTACCACCCAGTATAGCAGTTTTTTAAAAATTATTAATTAATCAAATGGATCAATCCTCTGAATACGTTATGTCTCTTATAATCTAATCATTTACCTCCTGCAGGAGCTTTTGGGGGATATCTCCTATCAAAATCATCGCAGATGAGTCCAGGGTTCTTTCTGCTGCAATTGGAAGGATGGAACTTCTGCTATTGAGAGAGAATGGGAAGAGTGGTGGTGGTAGGTTTTGGAGAAGGACACATTGAGTTTTGGACACGTTGAGTTTGAGAGACCCATTCGATGTCCACAAAGAGAAAAGAAGTAGCAATGAGTGGCTCAGACTGGAAGTATAAATTTGGTAGCAATCAGCCCAGAATGTATGGTCTTCACTGATGCTCACTCTGCCTTCTAGGTTGTGTTGTTTGGAACTTGCATGCAAATTTTGTCTGTGGCACGTGGCGTGGTCACCCAGTTCCAAGGCAGGCCTTTCAATTTCCTTCCCAGTACTGGGAATTGAACCTATGGACCATTTATGTGCCAAGCAGGTGTTCTGCTACTGAGCTGCCTTCCCAACCCAGACCTCTCAAATTTTATCTGCAGTTCAATTATGAATTGCGAGTGGTTTGGATTTATTTATTGTATTAATATTCCTTTCCCCCTGCTCAGTCACGACCACGTAGCTGCTTACTGTTTTTACACTTAAAGTGTGTAGGTGAAGGGCAAAGAATCTGATATTAGTTCATTCAATTGGAAGGCAATATCCACTACTGGATGTTCCTCTGAAAGGAGGCTCTTTTGGAGAAAGTTTCTGTTACCTTCCCCATGAATCCATCTTAGAGGTGATTATGATTTTAAGCTTCACGGTGCAATAATTGGTAACATTTATATAGTGCCATTATGTCTTTCCAAGAACCTTAGGAACATTTGCTAATCGTGTGCCACAGTACCCCACGAGGCAGGTAAAGTCACATTTGCATTCATTATAGGAGTTTCCCGACAGAGGGGTTTGAGCAGTAGAATGACTGCCCATCAAACATCTGGCCAGTCAGGAATAGAGGGATTCATAATGCAAGTAATGATGATGACCTCATCTTCATTAATTAATATTATGGTGCTTCTAGCATTCTCCTCATAAAAATTAGAACCTCAAATTAAAAAGGTGTTTGCATTCCCTGGAGATGGCAGGTGATGCAATCAACTTGACAGACAGGAGAGATAAGCACCAAGAGGGTAAATGAGGAGGTGGTTCAAAACTGCCTTCGACACTTCTAATTATTGAAACAGAGAGTTATTACCCCAGAGGAATGTAAAGCAGTAGTGAGCTGGTAGAGTAGAAGCTTGGACTGACTAGATAATTACAAAAGCAACTTCAGTTTTGCTTACGCTATTAGAAGTTTCAAGCAAAAGAATGTTTCCTTTCTTTCATTTAAAAAACTTTCAGCCATTGACACCTCTTACAGTACAGACATTTTATAGGCTCGAGAGGATACAGTAACATATCAAATAGACTAACATCTTTCCTGGAACTTTCTAGGGGCCAGAATGATGACAATTAGCATTTGAATGCTTACCATGTGCCACATATTTTTCTATTACCACTTTTTAAAAGTCAGTTAATTACGAAAGAACTATTAAAAAAACTAACCATGCACATATGATTCTGTCAAAATGAATCCAACTATTATGTATAACTAGAATGCTCTTATAAAAGCATTAAAAATTAAGATGTAGAGGGAATAAATTATATTCTCACATAGATAGTGCATGGTCTATGCACTATCCAAAGAAAACTACTATAGTTTAGTTTTGTTTTCTACTAAGAATTGGAAATAAAGAGGATGGTTGGTTTGAATAATTCACATTAGTTACCTGCAATGATAAAATTCAACATAATGACCTTAAGTATTTGGAAACCAAAATGCATGCATCCAGAATTATGTCATGGGTCAAATAAAAAAAAAAAGTCTTACATTATTTTCTCCACGTTTTTGCCTTGGGCAAATAGGACTTGGGTTATTCCATTCTCAAATCTATATTTAATGAATATTGCTGGGTTTTTTTTAGATAAGTCTTATTTCTTGGATATTTGGAGATGACAATTCTGGGCTGGCCTTAGGCAAAATTGTAAAGCGATTTGAGGGAGGAATTTGAAGTGCTGCAGTCTCTGTTTCTCCACTCTCCTTTTACTTGTCCCTTTATACAACTCCTACTATTTCTTTCCAATAAATAAGATGAATAAAAATAATATTTAACTCTGTCTTTTCAGTAATAACAGTAATAACAGTAATAACTCTGTCTTTTCAGTAATAACATTACTTTTATGTATTTCAAGAGGGATTCTACTTTTCATGAAGAAATTTCATACAAGCATGAGAGCAAGGGAGAGGCCTTGGAGGACTTCTTGAAATACTCTTTAGCATCTTCATTTAGTCTGATGGAGTGGAAGAAGTAGGGACTTTTATGTTGGATAGAATTGGGTTTTACTTCTGACCCAATCGTTCACAAATTGTGAGGTCCTGGCAAAATATTTCAGTCATTGGAGCTTCAGTTTCCTTATCTAAGTAGGATTAAATAATATCTGATATAGGTGAGGTGCTTTTTTCTGTACATAGTACTTAATAAATGTCACTGCTTGTTCACATCCATTCAACAGATGTTTGAATTCCTGTTATAGATGAACTTGTTTGGGTGAGAGAAATTATAGTGCAACCCACATATCGTGAGTGCTAATGCCAAAGCCTGATGACGGTGGTCTCCATGCTGAGTCTCAATGGTGTAGGTGCTGCCATTGGTGAGAACTGTGACTATTTTTCTTAGGGCCCATGAGAGTCTTATTCTGGTGAGAAGCGACACTACTTGTCGTCTTGGCTTTTGTGTGTCCTCAGATTCAAGAAATTGAATTGGTCCTGAATTATTCCTTCTGATACGGTGAGATCCTCATTGCTGCTTTCCCCTCCAGCTCTGTTCCTTTGTGATGTGTGGAACCTGGACATTCAGATTGTGGTGCAATCCTCTCTAAAATAGTAATGACCTGAATCTGATCAGTCTCTGGGTAATAAGGGAGGTGGTAGATTCCAAAATTATGTGTAAATGGAAAGCCCAGGAGAGGGTGTTGTTTTGCAGAGTTTAAATTAGCAAGAATGGCATGGCCATTATCTAAAGTCATAAACACAGAAGGAGCAAAAGGTTTCCTGAGGGTGATGGGAAAAGGTGACAGGTGTAGGCAATGGGAAGATGTTTTCATGTTTGGATAAACCAACTTGACATGTTTAGTATATTTGAAAGGAGATATTATCCTATAATTATGTTTATGGAGATCTTTGGAAGTAGAAATGTCTTAAAGTGTATTTCTCAGCCCTTGCTACTTTGCAGAGTATAGAAGGGATGGATGCATGAAAGCTGAATTGAGGGGTCTGGACTGGGAAAAGAAAAGTAAGACATGGATCAGAGTCTTCTGTAGAGGGATGATGTCTAATCTTTTGAGACTGGATCAAGATTCTGGGAATACCAAGCAGGTAGGTGAAGAAATAGAAAAAGCAGAAGCAGACCATGGTGTTGCTCATATGGCGAAAGAGCAGCAGGAGGACCTGAATCAGATCAGACACATGGGAAAATGATGGTACCATGGAATAAGGAGGTTCCAAGACCATGAATGCCTGCAGAGGGAATAAGAAGAATGAGTTCTGTACCTTTGCAATGCAATTTCCACTAGGAATTTCACAGGAACCTTCTGGGCATGGTGGTTGGCATGGATTGCTGTGGGTCAAGAGTGGGTGAGTGGTTCAGAGGAAGGAGCAAGCATGAGCTCATCTCTCACGATCTTTGATGGTAGACTCCTAAAGCTCAAGAAGTAAAATCAAGAATCAATAAATGGGATGGAATCAAACTAAAAAGCTTCTTCACAACAAAGAAAACAATCAAGATGTGAAAAGAGAGCCTACAGATGGGAGAAAATCTTTGCTACCTGCACCTCAGATAGAGCATTAATCTCCAGAATATATAAAGAACTCAAAAAATTTACACCAAACAACTGAACAGCCCAAGCAATAAATGGGCTAAGGAACTGAACAGATACTTCATAGAAGAAGAAATATGATTGATCAACAAAGTTATGAAAAAATGTTCAACATCACTACAATTAGAGAATCTGCAAATTAAAACTATACTGAGATTCTATCTCACTCCATTCAGAATGGTAATTATCAAGAATACAAGTAACAATAAAAGTTGGTGAGGATGTGGGGGAAAAGGTACAACCATACATTGTTGGTGGGAATGCAAATTGATGAAACCACTCTGGAAAGCATTACGGAGATTACTCAGAAAACTTGGAATGGAACCACCATTTGACCCAGTTATCCCACTCTTTGGCATATACCCAAAGGAGTTAAAATCAGTGCACTACAGTGACACAGCCACATCAATGTTTATAGCAGCTCAAACCATAATAGATAAGCTATGGAACCAACTTAGGTGCCTTTCAAAAGATGAATGGATAAAGAAAATGTGATACACATACACAATGGAATATTTCTAAGCCATAAAGAAGAATAAAATTATGACATTTGCTGGAGACTGGAGACTATCATGCTAAGTGAAATAAACCAATCCCACAAAAACAAAGGACAAAGGTTTTCTCTGATATGTGGATGCTGCATCACAATAGGTTGAGAATGGGGAGAAGGGGAGGTTCACTGGATTGGATGGGGTGGAGTGAGGGGAAGAAAAGGAGGATGGGAATGGAAAAACAGTAGAATGAATTGGACATAACTTTCATATATGAATACATGACCAATGTAACTCTACTTCATGTACAACCATCAAAATGGGAAGTTATGTTCCATGTATATATAGCATGTCAAAATACATTCTACTGTCATGTATAACTTAAAAGAACAAATAAAACAATAAAAAAAAAGGTCTTGGGTGGTGAAGAGGAGGAAGGGCACAAAGAGGCAGAAGGTGAAAGAAGAACTGAGCAGTGGGACAAAGGGAAGGTGGATTAAGAGGTCACTTTGGGTGGTGGGAGGTGGGGAAAGCAAGAGTAAGCCAACTGAAGCATCTTCTTAGGAAGAATCATAGCTCCAGACTAATGGGAAGAAGACAGACACAGGATAAACATCCAGGAAAATGAAGTAATATTTAGGATTTAAGGAGAAAGTGAAACCTTGATAGGTTTTGCAGGTGGTTAGTTTTATTTTTGAGCAGTAGTAATTCCACATTAGGGGGATTGTAGATATTTATATTGGAGCACATAAGCTCTTTCATAGTGTTCTCTAACAATGTTTATAGGCGTGCATTTATTACAACATTAACATTTTGCCAATTTAATCGGCTATTGGACTATCAATGTGGTAATTTGTGACGACTTCATTATCACTTTGAGTATATAGAACTGTTTTACCATTTCTATTTCTCTTCACATATTAATTTTAACAATATTCTATAATAAAAAATGGTATAGGTTTTAAGAATTGAAACTATCTAAGGGAACATACAACCTAACCCACTAGGTTCATTTCAACTTATTATCAGCCAAGAGCTTTTTATCCCTTGTGTTTTTCTGAGGTCATGACCTTCCTTCAAATGATGGAATAATCCTATTTCTGTAGCTGTGTCTCTAGAGAGCTAGGTAGAGAGCTGAGATTTAGGCTCTCCACCTATTATTCATATAACATCGGTGTATTCTTCTGTTTCAGGGCATAATAGCATCTGTCTCATAGAGCTCTTAAAGCAAATATGAGAAATTATGATTTTAACATCCTTTGAATAGGGAAAATACACAGCAGTGTACATTTAAAATGTTAGTCATGAGTCTGTAGGAAACCCATTGGTTTATTTGGATGATCCACATTTAACAAGCTTTGAACTTGGTTAATTCCGAGGTGTGATATTTTACATGTAAAATAAGGATCTTTAAAGAACACTATTAATTTAGTATCCATTGTTTTTATTTCATTTCCAAAGGTAGGTTTGACATCCTGTGTTTACCATGTTGTCCCTTACCTGGATAAAAATGATAAAAATGATAAAAAATGATAGTGTCTAAGATAAGAGTTTACTAAATGCCTATGATATGCTTAGCATTTTACCCTGTATTTGGTAGGCTAAAATCCCATTTAAAAGTAAAATTAGATATAATACGATCAAAATGCAAAAGCACATAGCTCCAGTATATATACTGTCTTGCTTAAGAGAAAGGAAAATCAGTGTGACTTATCATAGTTGGAAACAATTCCATTAAAAAGGAAGCTCAAGATAGATCCTCAGGATGGGGAGAATTTGAGATCAGGTAAATAGGAAGTTTCAATCAGGAATAGCCTATGGAATTTTATTTTACCTTGAGATCACACATTCATACATTGTTTATAGCAAATTCCATCTGTATGATTAGACATGAGTTTAAAAATCTCAAACATCTCAAATTTTCGTGACTGGGTGTCATACCCACATCAGCATTCAGATGCACACCGCTCTGCCCACACACAGCTCGGCTGGGGGATGCTGAAGGGTTCTGGGAAGGACAACCCCAGGTAGACTTGCATGCTAGGGAGCTGGCCTCCTCTGCAGTTCAGAGGAAATGAGGCAGGGAAGTTCCCCTTACTTCTCCAAGGAGTGAAAAGCTTATGCATTGCAGAGGGGTTAAGATAAACTGCTTACTTATTTAGACAGATAAACAACATGTTGATTTGAGCAGGACTCCTGAATCACAGAATATTTAAAAAGTTTTGTTTGATGCTTAGTTTACACACAGAAGTGAGGACTGAGGAAATGAACAAGTGATCTGGAAGAAGAACAAGTCCTGAGTGTGCTGCTTCCAGGGGGGGATGTTGTGTCCATTGTAGCATCTGCATTTCTTCCCACAATGCTCCAAACAAGAAATTTCTCTCTGTGTTTGGTACATATAAAAATGCTTTGTGCTGCAAGTCGAAGGATTCCCAAACCTTAGCACAGAGAGAGAGGGTGCTTTCACACCTCAGAGATGTTAATAGAGTCCAGGTGCTTTGTGTCTTGCCCCTCCTCTATTCTATACATATAATTCTCCTGTTCCCTCCAGAACAGGAGGGAGCTGTTACTTCATAGTCACAAAATGACTGCCAAATGTCCCAAGGTCATGTTCTGTCATGACCATGTTTAAGGTGGAAAGCAGAGGGTGAAAAGAGGAGACAGATCTCACGTTCTCCTGACTTTTTGTTAAGAAAAACAAAACATTGATGTGGCTGCATCACTGTAGCAATCTGATTTTAAGTCCTTTGGGTATAGGCCAAGGAGTGGGATAGCAGGGTCAAATGGTGGATCCATTCCAAGTTTTCTAAGGAATCTCCACACTGCTTTCCAGAGTGGCTGCACCAACTTGCACTCCCACCAGCAATGTATGAGTGTACCCTTTTCCCCACATCCTCGCCAACACCTGTTGTTGCCTGTATTCTTAATAAAAGACATTCTAATTGGGGTAAGATGAAATCTTAAGGTGGTTTTGATTTGCATTTCTCTTTGCTAAGTGAGATCAGCCAATCCCAAAAATCCAAAGGCCGAATGGTTTCTCTGATAAATGAATGATGATGCATAATGCGGGGGGGAAGGGTGGCAAGAATGGAGGAAGGATAAATAACATAGAGGGAAGGGAGGGGTGGGGTCAGGGTGGGAGGGTAAAAATAATAACAGAATGTGTGACAGATACCATTGCCCTTTTTCTTAATGAAAGCCAGCATTTCAAAACTACCTAGCATTCCTCCAGTGCTTACTATGTACTAGTCCCTACATGACATGTTTGGCATATGTCACCTCCTTTAATTCTCAAAACAACAGGGTGTTCAGGCTTACCTCTACGGTGCTTTTTGTGAAGGAGAAGAAGGAAGTTGGTCTGGTGGAGGAAGAAGACAAGGACAGCTCACAGTTTAGCTTACCAGACACCTTTGTGGGGCACATCAGCTTTTGGGTGACAGAGCCGAATCAATTGTTCCCACTTTGTGTTATGAAAACTTTAGCATTGGAGGAGCGAATCAGCCTGTTCTGGGAGATGTAAGGGGACGCCTTGTTCCTGGCTTTCCACAAGAGGCTTCTGTTCACTGCATCTCTGGAAAAATGCCCTCGACTACCAAGTTCCTTGAATTTCCTCTTTAGTTTTGCCTACTTCCCATTAGCTATTTACAGACTTGTGTATACTTGTTCAGGCTTATCTCTTTCCTCATTGATTTAATAGCATGAAATAATTTTCTCAGTTATGACACTATCAACCATGATGGCAAATGATTATTTGTTCACAGAACCTCATATAACTATATTTATTTTTCCAGTGAAAACTAACTATAGATCATGATTATTATAATATTTTAAAATTGATTAGCTACTAGTACCCCACACAAATGAGTTGATGTGCATGCAGACCCATGAAAAGTTCATATGTGTGAGGTTTTCTATTTTTGATAAAATCATTCTTCAGAAACTCAAACCTCTTTGAATAACCAGGTATTTTCTCTTATTAGTCACAGGAGGTTATTAGGTTATATAGAAATAGCTGGATGATGCTACAACAAAGTGACAAATCTGATCCAACATGATGATATGCCTTTCACAATTTTTGGATGATTCTATGGTTTTAAGGCTGTCATGGAAAATTCCAGAGCAGATATCTTTGGGAATCGCAAAACAATTGTTTTTGAAATGAATTGTTTAGAGTTTGTCAGTCTACTCGATTTTGGGAGTGTAACCTGTAATTGGAGTTTTCTTCTTTTTCCCGATGTTAAGAGCGAGTAAATTAAAATCAGATGTTCATTTCTTGCTATTTAAATCCATGGTTTACCCATCTTGTCTTCTGAAAAATAGGTATAATTAGATCTCTTGCATAATTTACTCAATATTCTATAAAAAGCAGTGTACAGATTAGTGAGAAACCAGAAATGTTGGCAGAAAAGAATCCCAATTAGAAAATGATTGATTAATTTGTTGCAGCTGATAAAGTGTTAGTGTTGTATTTTCAGATTGTAGGACTAGAAACTAAATGACTTACCCTGGAGTCTCTACGGAGTGCCAACTCCTTTGAGGCTCACTCCTTTTTCGGTGTAAACTTACTTTTTTTTTTTTTTTCATTTTGTTTTAGATCCTCATAGACAACACTTCTTGAACTATCACAGGAGATCTCTTAAAACTAAGGAAGAATGTCTTTTTGCATTATGTCGGTTTCTATATCTGGGACAGCAGATTGCTCTCAAATAGTGGATCTTCAAGTATGACTCCCAGGCCAGCTTCAACATAACCTGGGATCTTGTTAGAAGTGCCAAATCTAGGGCCTATCACAGACCACTAGATCAGGTGCTCTGGGATGAACCCAAGGATCTGTTTCAAAATGCCTTAAGCAGATACTGATACATGCTAAGACTTGAGGAGTCCTGCTCTAAAGGAAATTCAGTATACCCCAATTACCTAACTTACTACTAACTGGGAAGGATTGGCAAGTCACGGGATATGAATTAGTTTAATTTCATCAGGTAAATAGTTTTATAAATACTTGTTTCCACTTAGAGTGAAAAGTCTTATAGCCTGACCCCAACTTCATCAAGCACTTTAATTTTTGCAGATTTGGTGGGTACAAAATGATATCTAGTTATGGTTTTAGTTTGAATATCCATAATGAGGTTTAGCATTGTTACATTATTACATTGTTATTTATGTATTTATTAGTTCATCATATTTGCACTTCAGTGAATTGCTTATTTTTATCTTATTATTTCTATATCCCAGTTGGATTAGCTATTCTGACTTATGGACATTTAAAAAATATTCTGGATACCAATCTATTGTCATTTTACATTTTGAATGTCTTTTCCCTGTTTATGATTTTTCTTATCACTCTTTCTAATGTGTAGAAGAAGGAGTACATAATTTTAATATTATTTACTTACAACTTTTATTTCTATGATTTGTTTGAAAAATTCTTCTTTATTCAGAAAACATAGAGCTATTCTCTGACCTTTTTCTGGCATGTGTTTAAGATTTTGTTGTAACATATTTTTAAAATTCATTTGAAAATTATTTATATATAGATATATATATGTAGTATGTATAACATATGTTACATACATATTTAATTTAGGTTTAATTCACCTAGACTAAAACAGCATTTAAAGCATACAGTTTGGACTTTGACAAATAAGACTCTCCCATCACCACCACCACCACAGTCAAGGCGTGGGATATTTTCATTGCCTCCATGACCTCTTGGTGCCTCTTTGTGATCAGTGTCCCCAGCTCATTGGCCCCATGCAACCATTGATGTGTTTTATAACCAGAGGTTAGCTTTGTGTTTCTGATGTTCAGACAAATGGAAGCATAAGGTATGCATTACTCTCCATCTGGCCTCTTTCACTTACCATATTGTTATTGAAATTTATCCATGTTGTATTTAGTCAAAGTTGTTTTGTTTTTTGCTGAGTCTTACTCTATTTCATTATTTCAATCCTCCTCAATTTTGTGTATCCATTTATGTGTTAATAATAGACTATTTCTAGTGTTCTTTTTGTGTGTGTGTGTGTTTGTGTGTGTTTTACTAATGTGAAAAAAATTTGCAGTGAACATAGGTATTCAGTTGTTGTATGGACTTAATGTTTATTTGTCTTGGGGTGATACCTAGGAATGATAACTTTAACTTTATAAAAAACTACCCAACTGTTTCAAAAGAAATTGTATTGTGTGGCATTTCTACCAACCATACCTAAAAGTTCCACTTTTTTCACGGTCTTTCTGGCTTGCTATTGTCAGTCTTTCTAATTTTAAACATTTGAATTCATGTATAATAATATCTTATATTGTGATTTTTTGTTTGCAGGAAATTGATTTTCATGAGGTATGCTATTTGGTTTAATTCCTTTTTCCATATGAATAATCAATTGTCTCAGCATTATTTATTATATAATGCAAAATTTCTTCATTGGTATTTAGTGATAGTTATGTCATATCCTGAGGCTATTAAAACTACTTGGAAACTGGTATGAAAATAAACATTCTACTTTTCTTAGAGCTTATACTAAAATGTAGAAGTTTAACAAGTGTGTTTAACTTAATACTTTAAATTAATCAATACTTCAATAAGCTTTCTTTAGAATTCAGTATGCTAGTTAGTAAGCTCACATCCAACCCCAATTTATTCTCTTGTTGTCCAATGTCTACTTTCTCTCTAAAAAACTTAGCCATGAATTTTAAAACATGTGTTTTTAAAAAAGTGTATCTTATCCAGAATTTGTGGTAACCTGTGCTTGATCTGTACTCCAGATACCTGGTTAACAGTATGCAGGTGGTGAAAATTCTCTTTGTTTTACTTTTATGGTTTATTGTTTTTCTCAGTAAAAGAGAAGTATAAACCCAAAGTAGAGAATATGAAAAATATGGAAAAAGATAAAGGAGAAAATTAAATATCTCCTATAATCTTACTTCTAAGACATAACTATAATTTGCATTTTTTGTTTCTATTCATAAAAATATACACATAACTGTTAAAGAAATAAATCAGAATAGCATAGTATTGAGAGTTAGTCTTTAATGGTTCTTCCTTCCTCTTTGCTCCTTCCCATTCTTTAGTGAATCCTTTTACATCAAGTGCATAGTTTGTTCTAGAACCATTATTTAAACTTTTGTGTTTGACTTCTGTTGAATGGTAAAATTAAAATCTAATAAAATGTATTTACTTTGTTGTGATTGAATATTTGACAATTTTTTAAGACAATTATTTTAAGACAAAAATGCAACAATAATAAAATACATGTAACTATAGTCACAATTAAAGCAAGTTGTAAAATATATCAGGGTGGCAATAGTACTTCAGCTGAAAACCATGTTTGGTCTTGTTCTGAGTCAAAGATATTAAATTGTGTTAATGTTTAGTTTTATTTCAGAATTTTTTAGAGAAACTCTAGAGGGAGATAAATAGTTCAAATTGAATTCAGCTATTGTGATGTTTCCCTGACCAAATTTGTATTTTCATCCCCAAAGTAGAACCTTCAAAGTTATTTTCTAATTTTTAAATTCCTTAGTTAAGAGAAGAGGCAAAAAAGATTTAAAATGTCTAAGCTCTCAGGGTTTAAAAATACAGCAATTATTGTGTATGTTGGATTTATTACTTTTGCAGATTAAAATCAATGGGATTTCTGCAATTAATGGCAAAATTGCGCATAATGGTCTTATGGTATTAATAGTCTTAGTAAGCCATCTGTATCGTTCTCATTTCTCCATGTAATTGCATAGAATAGTTGATGTTTTCCAAGGAAAAATCTCTAGACAAACTATGCCTCATTTTACTTCTATTTTAAGCTTATCCCCTGACTAAATCTGAGATCTATGAGTTATTTTCCTTCGGAGATTTGGGAGTTTGCACAAGTGCGGGAATAATAAAATCGAGTTTGGATAGGCTGCATGCTGCTAAGAGACTGTCCCTTCTCTCCAGGCCAATATCAGTGTTTTATTGTTTCCTTTGGTTGGGAGTGCAAGGGAGAGAGGCTATATTCTCTCCTTCCATTTGTGTGTGTAAGTTTATCATTTGGTTATAAGAATGTTTCATTGAATGGAATTTGTCAACCGACATTTAGTGACATAACACTGATGGACATTTCTTTCCCAACATTGGGATGAATGCCTGACTATAAAGTACGGAAACCATTTTGCTTTTCCTAGTGTAAATCTCAGGTACAGGTTTGAGTCAGACTGACTCAGTTCATGGTCATCTCATCATTGCTTTAATATCTTTCATTTTCTTTTATGATATTTCCCCTCCTTGAAATAATTCCACTCTATCAGCATATTCTTCATTGACTTTAACCTGTGTTTTTTCTAATCTTATGTTAACATATTGATTCAGGGAAGCAGCGTCATTTTTTTTTTTGTCTTAGTTTTAAGTTTAAATGAATGGTGTTTTGCTGTAAAATGATTTTCCCCTCAATGTTTGCATATTAATTTATTATTTAATATTTTATTTCCTGTGTCCATAACATAACTGCTAATATTTCTTAATAGTAAATAAATGCATATTTGTTACATTTGACTTATTCATTCCTTTAGAACCTTGAAGGACTACAGCATATGAGAGAGAGAAACAATTCATCAACTGTTACCTCCGTATACATTTCCGCAAGGACAATTGCTGAATGCTAAGATGTACTCCACTTAGTCCTCTCCCACCAGTATCATCAGGTGTTCAGTAATAGATGTTATTAGATCTTTCGAGATTTTTCTATTTTAATGTAAGTAAAGTTACATCCCTTTAAATTACATTTCCTTGATTAGTAATGAGATTGAATATCAGGTGTTTACATAAAACTTAAAAGGTTTTCCGTATTGTAAATTGCCTATACTCAGGATTGCCCATTTTGCTTATAAATTTCCAGTTCTTTTCAGGATGATTTTTAGGAATTTCTTGTGCATTGTTGTAGTTAATTCCTTCACTCTCTTAAATGTTATGAATGTTTTTTCTTAGTCTTTTGGTAAATTTTTTTGTAAAAATTTTCACTGGATGGGATTCTGTCATGATATTTGACTGTATTAAAATCAATTCTTCTCATGATGGCAAATGCCTATAATCCCAGTGGCTCAGGAGGCTGAGGCAGGAGGATCATAAGTTCAAAGCCAGCCTCAGCAACTTAGCAAGGCCCTAATCAACTTAGCAAGACATTGCCTCTAAATTTAAAAAAAGAAAGGAAAAAAGAAAAAGGGTTGAAGATGTGGTTTGGTGATTGAGTTGCCCTGGGTTCAATCCCCAGTATATTATAATAAAATAATAATAATAATAATAATAATAATAATAATAAATTCTCTATAGAATTTTAAAATTATTTTAAGAAACTATTTCCTTTTCTACTCCCTAGGTCTCAGATATATTCTTCTACATCTTTTTTCTTCATCTGTATGTTTTTGCATGTACCCTCTGTTTTTGTGTGTGTGTGTGAAGAATCTACTCATAATGTATCTTATCCCTACTGATTTGTGGTGCGTGTCTACTAAAAATCTTCTTTATTTTTTTCCCTCTGGCCTAATATCTATTGTTGCACTAATTATTATCTATCTATTAATTATCTATCTACCTATCCTCTCTATCTCTGGCTTGAGCCTATCCAGCTGCATGCAGTTTTACTCAATGACATGAAATTAATGAAGTAGTTTTGGCAACAATGACTACCTTTTCACAGTTGTCTAACCCATGAGCATAGTTTAACATTCCACTCACTTTTTAGAAATCTCTAGTATGACTACAGTTTTTTCCTGTAAATTTATTTTAGAGTGATTCTTAGATATTTGCTATGGCAGTGATTAACATCTTCTTTTCTATTATATCATTTAGGTGTTAATGCAAAGACATTTGTGAATTTTTATGTTACTGTTTTACCTATGGGCTTTTTAAACTCTTTATCAGTAAAAGTATTTGTTAATTTTCTATGCAAGGGATTATACTATCTATATATATTATAGATATATATATTGCCTACTAAAAATTACAATGTCACCTTCAAAATTCTCGTATTTCCAATTTATTTTCTTTATCATATGGTATTAGTTAAGATATTGAGTCCTATATTGGAGTGGCAGTGGGGTTTTGGGTCACTTTTAAAAAAAGGCTTTTTTGTTCTTATTAGATATATATGACCATACAGTATATGTTAGCATAGTATGTATATATATGGAATATAACTTATTCTAATTAGGATCCCAGCCTTGTGGTTGTACATGATATGGAGTTTCACTTGTGGTCTATCCACACATGAACAGAGGAAAGTTATGTCCAATTCATTCTACTGTCTTTCCTATTCCCATCTCCCTCCCTTCCCTTCATTCTCTTTTGTCTAATCTACTGAATTTCTATTCTTTCCCACCCTCCCTTGTTGTGTGTACCATCCACATATCAAAGCCTTTGGTTTTTTGGGATTAGTTTATTTCAGTTAGCATGATAATCTCTAGATCCATCAATTTACTGGCAAAAGTCATCTAGTCATTCTTTTTTATGAATGAATAATATCCCATTGTGTATATATGCACATTTTCTTTATCCATTCTTCAGTTGAAGGACACCTGGGTTGGTTCCATAGCTTAACTACTCTGAGTTAATCTGCTGTAAATACTGATGTGGCTTGTGTAACTGCAGTATGCTGATTTTAGCTCCTTTGGACTTATACTGAGGAGTGGTATAATGGTTCCATTTCTAGTTCCAGTCAAATGGTTCCATTTCTAGTTTTTTGAGGACTCTCCATAGTAATTTTTAGAGTGGTTGCACCAATTTGCAGTTCTACCAACAATGTCTGAGTGTATCTTTTTCCCCAGATCCTCGCCAACATTTATTGTTGCTTCTATTCTTGATTGTTGGTATTCTGACTGGAGTGGGATGAAATCTCAGCATAGTTTTAATTTGCATTTCTCTAATTGCTAGAGATGTTGAAAAAATTTTCATGTACTTGTTGATCTTATTCTTTTGTGATGAGCCTGTTCGGTTCCTTTGCTCATTTATTGATTGGGTTACTATTTTATTATTATTATTATTATTATTATTATTATTATTTTGTGTTAAGTTTTTTGAGTTCTTTATATATTCTGGACATTAATGCTCTATCTCAGGTACAGGTGGCAAAGATTTTTTTCTATTCTGTATTCTATTCTGAGTTCACGTTCTTGATTGTTTCCTTTGCTGTGAAGAAGCTTTTTAGTTTGCTACTGTCCCATTTATTGATTCTTGATAGTACTTCTTGCACTTTAGGAGTCTTGTTGAGCAAGTCAGTTGCTAAGCCGACATGATGGAGTGTTAAGCCTATAACAGGGTCTATGGTCTAATGTCTAGGTCCTTGATCCAGTTTGACTTGAATTCTGTGTAATTCAAGTCAATAGGGGTTCAATTTCATTTTACTACATATGAATTTCCAGTTTTGCCAGCACCACTTGTTGAAGAGGCTATCTTTTCTCTACTGTATGTTTATGGCACCTTTGTCTAGTTGTCTAGTATGAGATAACGATACTCATGTGGGTGGTCTCTGTCTTCTGTTCTGTTTCACTGGTCTTAGTGTCTCTTTTGGTGCCAATACCATGCCATTTTTGTTTCTATAGCTCTGTAGTATAATTTAAGGTCTGGTAATGTGAAGCTTCCTGCTTAACTTCTCTTGGTAAGGATTGCTTTGGCTATTTGGGTGGCAGTGTTTTTGATGTTTAGTACAATATGTCTAAACTTGTGCCATTTGTTCCAAAGTTACTGTTGAATTCAGGGTAGATATTTATCAAGGGAGGCAAGTCCTCTTCTGTTTCTGATTACTAAAATTTTAGCTATTTATTTGGTTTTGTTTTTGCTTTTTGAAATAATCCTATAAAATACTGAGATTTGCCAAATGCCCTCTATATATCTTGAAATGATTGTGGCTTTTAAAAAAAAATCTGCTTCAATCCATTAACATATATACTATGATGATTTGATTTTCTGTTGTAACAGTTCCAGAAATAAAGATGTAACAAGTAACTATAATATAATCAGGACAAACCCTGATTGACCATGATATAGACATTTAATCTGGCATCGGTACAGTTAGCTTTTATTTTTTGGGGGGTTTTTGGATGTATGCTTTTGTGCTAAAATGATCCTATAATATCATTTTCTTATATCAGATTTGGTTTTAAAGTAATTCTTCACTTTGTGATATAATCAAGGTGCTACATTGTTGTTTTTACTTTCAAGAATGTGTTGAAGAAGGCCCACCCCTGGACCTTTCAAGCATTTGATGATATGCCCAGGGCTGGTCAGCAGGGAATCTATTGACATCTCTGTGTCTGTCACAGTAGTTGCCTGGTGGCATTTAACAACGGGTAGAATAGGGAGAGGTGTCCAAAGTTGTGTTAGCCAATTCTGTGGTGTAAATATTTCTATCATGTCTGATTTCAAGCTATCACTATGAAAGAATTTGCAAGGAGGTCTGCACCATCAGCTCCTGTGAGCTGGCCCAGGCCGGCCCCAGCACCTCACTGGTTGTCAGCACATCAGACTGTAGTGTTCTTCAGAGGAGTGGCTGCTGCTTCCCTCCCACCTTCCCAACCTTTGCCACATTCTTTGGCTGACTAACTCAGAACCATTCGGGAAAGGGAATTACAGGAATCTTATGCCTAGCCTAATGATTAATTTTTATCTTCATGGAAAATAAGCTGCCTAATTGCCACTTTTCATTTATTTCACGGGGATTGACCTATTAAAATTTTCAATTTTGATATTTTACATACTTCCCCAAATGGATCATTTTTTAGATCTGTTTTTCAAATTTGTTGGCACTAATTTTCCATAGCATTTAAAAATATTTGCTATGTTCTAAAAATTTATTTACTTTTAATTCTTATATATGGTGTACATTTAAAAGAATCTTTCCTGATATATCTTGCCAAAGTTTTGCTATCTTCACTTTTGATTTTGTTTATCATCTCTATTTCACGAATTTCTGTCCTTATCATTTTTACTTTCCTTCCTTCCTGATACCCATTTTTCTTTTATTTATTTATTTTTTTAAAATTAGTTCTAATTTGTTGTACATGACAGTAGATACATTTATACATTTAGATAGATCATACATAAATGAAATGTAATCTCTAATTTTTCTAATTATACATATTGTAGGATCACATTGCTTATGCAGTCATATATGTGCATGAGGTAATAGTGTCTTTTTCTCTCTACTATCCTTCCTACCCCCATAACCCTTCCTCTCTCTTCACTCCCCTCTACCTAATATAAAGTAACTCTATTCTTCCCTATCCTCACATTCTTCTTTTCTTGTTGTGACATTTTGCTCCTTTACCCTGTATATAATATCCTTTTTGTTCCTTATGATGTTTTTGTCCCCAGGGCTTGTACTATCTAATGTAAATGTATTCCTGACATTGTTTGACTTCATAGTTACTTGTGACATCTGCAAGGTGTCTTTTTAACAGGGTTCAGGACAGTTACACCAAAATGTGATACATTGGCATTGAAGAAACAGTGGAAGCAGGGAGTCCACTCTCACCTGCTTCTCCTTTTCTCTCTCACATAAAGTCAGAGAGGACTTCTCTGACCTCTGAAGAAAACCTTCAAGGGTCCCCTTCCCATAATACTCAGAGACACCAGGAAGAATCTGAGCAAACTGGACCTTGCTAAGTTGCCCAATTTACTACCATTAGATCAGATCCTTTGTGCTTCTATCTTGCTTCTGCATGACTGTCCATCAAAATGCTCCATTCCCCTGTTTCATGGGGTCTTCTTTCTGGAAACTTATAGGAGCTATATCAGGTAACATGTACATAAATTTGCATGCTATTTTCTTGTCAATATGTCTTTTGTTATAGAATTCCCTGTCATGAACCTAGTGATGAGTGAGAAACCTTTTCCTTCCTCCCCTTTATTGTCTTTTCTTTTTATGAGTTCATTTGCATTTATTATTGGTATCAGTAAGTTTGGACTCATTTCTATCATCTTATTTAACAATTAAATCTGGCTTTTTTTCAAAGGATTTTAAAACAATTCCACATATACTGCCCACTCCCTACTAATATGTACTATTATCAGATATTTACTTGTTTTCTTCTAAACATGCAAATTATGACATTATGATCATCTTCACTGCATCCTAGAGAAAGTTTCTATCAACAGGTGTTATTTCTTTTTGTTCAATATTCCTTCTTTCATTTTAGACTATTCTTCAGAAATCATTTCACAACTTCTTCACATATGTTCTTTCAAATAACTTTAGGATGTAAATGTATATTAGCAGCAAATTCTTTGGAAACAATGTGTTTATTGGTCCTTTCTTCTTGAAAGTTAGTTTTTCTAAATTTGAAATTATACAATAACAGTTATTTTTTTCTCAAACCTCGGCAAAAATTTTGTTCCTGTGATTTCTGACTTTAATTGCTGCTGGAGTAAAGTTAGCTATAGGTTTGTCTTTTATCTTTGGCTGCTTTTAAGATTTTCTCTTTGTTTTTGTTGTACTTCAGTTGTTACTGTGTCCTTTGTAATGTTTCTTTTTATTCTTGTGATTTGTTATGTTTCTGAAACTGAAGTATTGCTGTTCTAATGAAATCTTAAATGATCTCACCTAGTTTCCATTCTCTATTTCTTCCCATTATTTCTTGTGCTCCAATTTAAGCATGTTGAACTGTTTTATTGCCTCTCTTTTAACATCTTTTTCAAATTTTGTCTCTTTGATTCACTTTTGTGCAGTCTGAGTTGTTTCTTTAGATGTATCTTTCAGTTCATTAATCACCTTTTCAGAGGTGTCTACTTTATGTTTAACCAATCCAATGTACTTTTAAATTTTATTTGTTATATTTTATTAATTTTTACTGGTTTGTAACAATTATACAGAAGAGTGGGTTTCATTATGGCATATTTATATATGCACATAAGGGAATTTGGTCAATTGAAATCTTAGGTGATGCATTTTATGGTTCTAAAGTTTCTTCTTGGTAATTTTCCAAATATTCTTGGAAATTTCTAACATCTTTTCCTCTCTTCATGCTTCCAATTCTTTTTTTTTTCAGTTTCTTTTTCAAAAGTTTTAAAATTTGTTCTAATTATTTGTTCAGTTTATTAAACATGTTAAATAATATTCCTTAATTTGCATTCTAAATGTTTAAATTTTAGCCTGTGCATTTCACAAAGCCTGCTTTCATTTAAACTGCAGCCAAAGGACATAAATTTGCAATTCTCACTATTCCTACCTCTAGATAAGGAAAACTGAGACTAGGAATAATTCACCCAACTCAAAAATTTAAGATGTTTGGGATGGATTTTAAATATGGTCTGTTCAACTTCACAAATGCTGTTTTTATGATCCCATTTAATTCTGCCATCAGATACTGAGCAACTAATATACATACCAGTAGATCTTGCCAAGTATGATGGCAAGATGATGGTGATGATAATGTCATATTCAATACCATTTCATATGCATTTATTAAAAAGCATAGAAAACTAGAGATATTCAATATTTGCAGAGTGACATAGTCATTGTCCTAGGATTTTGTAACTGAATCTCTTATTACTGCAGATTCAGTGTGCTTGTGGGGTCAGTTGCTATTTGACCCATTAATTGCAAATTATCTTTGTATTATATGCAGAGCTAATCCTTTGCATAATTATGGAATATCTTTGGTGTTTTCATGTGTATTTAGTTCCATCTACCACTTTTAGTTTTGGGGTTATGAATGTCTTCCTGGTCCTTTGTTTATTTGGACTTTTGTCTTATTTCACTGTGTATTGCTAGTCCTCCTACTCCAAGCATCTTGGACACAACGACTGCATTATAATTTTTAAAGTGTAACTCTCATCATAAATATCCTTGACTCATACACTCTCAGTATTATCTCTTTATTGCTTATATTACAGTGTCCAAATTCTTCCCAGTGACATTCACATCAGCCTACAGTGTGGGTCCAACCTTCTTTTTCAAGTGTAAATCCCTTAACTCCCTACGTAATACTTGTAGCTAACACTTAGGCACTTTCCAAGTTCCTTGCAAATCTGAGGAACTGGGTATGTATCATGCTATTTAGTCTTTGCAACAAATAGGAATATGTCACTTCTCCTTATTTTATAGATGAGTACACTGAGGCGTAGGGTAATGCTTAAATAATTTCTGTTCCTTTGCTTACATTTTGTTTTTTTCCTGCAGGCCTTCCTTCATGAATCACATATCAAAATCCAGCACAACTTAAGTATAAATTTCATTTCTTGCAAATCTTGCCTTATTTCTCAAGTCCTAGACTCCTACATGTTCCCCTCCCCTATTTCACTGTCTGAGAAATATTTATTTCAGTGATCTTTATCTGTGCCTTTCTCTGTGGTTCAGGACTCTGTTTCTGGAATGTCTTTCCTTGTCCTATAGCAGCCAGCATGGGGAACTGGATCCACAGAAGGAAGACCGGATGTCACCTTGGCAGTTTTGTGGGAGTGTCATCTTGAGCAAGCTGTTCAACGCTCTGTCAGCTTGTTTGCTTACCTACAACATGAGGATGACAACCCATCTCACAGGGCTGTGGTGAGAGCGGAATAAAATCAGGCAGGTAAATCTACTGGCAGGTAAGTGGTGTGCACCCAACCACCCACCCTGACATTACTCCCACTTGAGCAAGTTCAGATCCTTATAGATAGTGAGTTCATTAAAATTGCTGAGAGGATGAAAGAATCTCAGTTGGTCTCCCCCTGCAGATTCCACCACAATGTCCTGCCATTACTGTCTTGGCATGGGATTTTTCCTGACGTTGCCCCTCTTCTCAAATAAAAATTAACAGCCTTGTGGTACATTTTTCAGGCCATTTTACTTTCTCTAGGTGATAGTGACTCTAATTGGTTCAAGAGATAAACTAATCCTTTCTATTGAATTAGTTGTCTAATGTTTCTTTCTCTGAGGGCAAGTCTTAATCCATTTCAGTGCAGAGACTCCTATAAATAATGAATCCTTTGTGGGAGTTTCTTGTCAGGTTTAAAGGGATTCACTTTGGAGGTATTTTTTCTAAAGGATCTCTTAAAGTTGTAGTTCTCCTTCACAGGACTAACTATTTCCACTTTTCTTCTTGTCCCTATAAGCAAACAATACAGAGTTTGTCTTTGGATAGCTGGAGAGTTGGAAGTAGTATTCAGAGATGACTTTCAACTTAGATGAGAAGTGACAGGCCCTTTCATTTGTGGGTGCCATATGGAATCACATAGGCCTCAGTGGGTCCTGCCACTCCTGGACATGAGATTCTGTCATTTTACACTCCTTCACCATCTGCCTTCTGAGCAAGAATCAGCCAGATTCTCTTGGAAATGTCAGCTTTTGATGAAAATCCAGAATTCTACATAAGATTCTTCTCATTCTTCTACCTATATGTTCATTTAGATGATGAGAAATTTTATTTCACCAGCACCACAAAATAAAGCATTCGAAAAGGTCATCGGCATATGTACTCCATAAAGACCATGCTTTATTTTCATATTGGTTTTCAGATACTCTTTATTTGTTTAACATTGTTTTAATAAAAAGAAAGAGCTCTTAGGAACATCTTGAAAAAAAGAATACCACTTGGTTCTTTTGGTACTTTGTAATAGTTACACACTGCTGACTCTCTGCGAATATAATCAAATGAAGGGATCTTTTATATATGTATACAGAAAAAGAGGGCTGTTGCTGTAATTAGTGTGAACACACCAAACAAAGCGAGGCTAATTATTGGAGAGGAAAAAAGCAGAATGAATTTTGTGAGAAACAGGCCATCCTCCTCAGTAGGCAGGTTTCTCTTTGTGCTGTTCCCTCAACTCTGGAGAATAGGAATTTTGATGACATTAACACAGCTTATTAATGATCATTGTAAGTAACTCCATCCACCTAATTAAATCATCAGCTACAATTGGTAACAGGGGAGTGAAATGTAAATGGAGCTGTTCTGACAAAGTAGTTGGCACCACACTCCTAAATATTTAATGCTCCCTATGGCTGGATTAACGGGAATGTTTAAATAGCTGTTTAGCCAGGTCTTTTAAAGATGACTGACAGACGTTTTGTAGGCTCTTTTTAAAAAACAGAAAGACAAATTAATTATAAATCAATTTCTGTGTAAAATCTTCTCCCATTGAATATAATGTAGACTGAGAAATAATTAAAGTCATTTTCTTTTACTCTGTTGATTCGACAGTAGAGCCCTTAAAGAAGTTACTTACTTCAAGCACTTTATTAGGATTAGGAACTGGAGTCAAATAGAAATTGTACATTTATTGTATATATGTTTATGTGCATATATATATTATATGTGCATGTATATGTATATGTGCATATATATATTTATATTTGCATTAAGATCATTCAAAAACTTGAGACATGATAAATGTTTTATTACTCAGCAAATGTGTTTACTGAACATGTTCTATATAACAATATATGACAGGTAGAGAGAAGTTAGGTATCAAAATGGAATGGTCTCTGTGGTGTTATATCAGGGCACATAAAGATTAAATAATTGCAAGGGTAATAACTGCTGCAGAAAATAAAAGGGAATTTGGAAAACCTTTCACCTGACACTTCTATCCATTCTATGCCCCGAAACAAGGAAAAGCCATGTAAAATTATGCCCACCTGCCCCACTCCAGGGTCTGTCTGTTTTTTCTGATCAGTCTCTGTTTACTGAGTGGTTAGGTATAATGTTATTATCGTTTTTTTCTTTCTGTTTTCACCCACCTAGACAAGTTTAAATTACATTTGTTCTATGTCCTTGAGTAAAACAGAAGTATTTCTATCTACCTCCCAACAGCCAAGCCCGCCCATCTGCAATGCCTGCCACCAGCAATATTCCTTCCTTGTCAGGATCAGCTTCCGCCTCAAAAAGCCTGGGCTCCTCTTGACTGGTTATTCCCACCTCTGGTTGCAAGCTGGAGCAGAGGAGCTGGTGAGGGCAGCAGAGTGCTCTAGGAAGCCAGGGAAGCCTGTTGCCTTAAGAGAAACCCGGGAGACAGGAAGTTAAATTTCCTACATAGAGCTTTTTCTTTGTCTCTTACTGGGAAAATCTCCTACTTTCTCTCTGCACGATGAACCAGGGATTTTTTTTTGGCTTATTCCTAACAAGGTCAAAGAAAGATGGGCTCTGCCACTCTGGTCTTTCAGGATGGTTTTTTGTGTATGTGTGGCTAAGCATTTGCATAGATCTGGCAGATTACCTCAGAAAGAGAAGAAAGTGTGGGGGGAAGGGAGAGGGTTTTATTTGTTTGTTTGTTTGTTTCGCAGAACGGAATGTCCAGAATCCGTAGGAAATGTTATTGATGAAGACTGGAGCAAGGTTCACAATGGTTAGAAAGGAATAAAGGGTTATTTTTCTCTTGACTTTGTAGGTATATATAGATTTGCAGTCGCACAAAAATATCATCCATGTTGGATTTTTTTAAACTAAAGTTTAAAATTTTAGAATAGCTTTAATATATAGGAAAGTTGCAAAGTCGTTTTGCCTCCTTACCCCCGCTTTCCTCTATTATTAACTTCTTACATCAGTAGGGTTCATCTTTCGCAGTTAATGCACTAATGTGGATCCATTACCATTAATTGAAGTCCTATGTTATTCAGATTTTTCTTAGTTTTTACCTAATGCCCTTTTTCCCCTATTACAGTGTTCCATCTAGGAGACCATATTACATTTAGCTGTCAGGTCTCCTTGGGCTTTCCTTGTCTTTGATGACCTTGACACTGTTGAGGAAACTGATAAGGTATTTTGCAGTTGGGAGTTGTCTGATGTTTTTCTCCTGACTGGACCCAGGTTCTGAGTTTTGGGGAAGAAGAGTACAGGAGAGAAGTCCCTCTTCACATCACATCATGGACACACTCCGTCAACCCAACTTATCCCCATCAATATTCACTTGGACCACCTGGGAGAAGCAGTTCTGGTCAGGTTCCTTCACTGAGAAGTTGCTCCTCTTCCCTTTTAATGGGGGCATTTTCTGCATGAAGTTGTTAGGAGTAGCCTACACTTGAGGGAACTAGGTGGACTTACTGGAGGGTAGAGTATCTACATGAGTTGTCTGGAATTCTTCTGCGTGGAAGTTCCATCTCTTCTTTCCTATTTTTTCAACTTCTTTTCTCATTCCCATTGTCCCAGCTGGGGCCATTGGGAGTCTTCAGGTGGCTTCTGTTTTCATTTTCTTTGTGGTTGGCCTTTCTTTGCCTTCTGGCACCCCAAAGTACTCCAGGTCCATCTCATATTCCCCGCCCTAGGGTCAATGACTTCTCTGAGGATCTCTGACTGCTCCTTCTGGAGAATGATGTTAGAGACAGAGATATAGACTATATTTTCTCATTGCTTCTGGGGTGTCACTGCTTTTAGGCCTTCTTAGCAGACAGAGTAAGGAAAATATGTGTGCAATGTGGTGACCATGTAATACAGATATCTGGGAACATTTCTATACGTGCTAGATTTTATCCATATTAAGCTAAACATGGGTTATTACTGATACCTCCAACACTAAGCCATTAACACATGATCATTCTAGTCTCTGTTCCATGTTTATAAACTGCCACTCCAACAGTGAAAACCCTGGCTCCTGCAATCTGTTATCCATTTACTTAATTGTTCAATTCCAGTATACAGAGAGTGATTTCAGAATCATCCCAGCTGTTCTGCCCCTCTAGTTTTCTGATCCAGAGGACATGCATCTGACAGTGGTCTGAGTTAAATCTCCAACCGCCCACCTTCCATCCTGCCTTCCTTTTCTCCATCTGTTCATATCCAGTTGTTCATCCATGTATCCATCCATGCATGAATGCATCCATCCATCCATTTTTCCATTTATCCAAGTGAATACATATTTATCAAGCTAACTGAGGCATGTTGACTTTTAGAGCAGTGTTATCAGTCATAGGTTTGGGTAGATAAAGTTGTACTGCAGATTATAGTAAATTCTCTCTTATCTGATATGCCAGATTAGCCCACATTTTCCATTCCCCTTTCAAAACATACCGCTTGCTGCTTTTGGCACACTAAAGCCTTTTGGAGACCATTTATCTTTATTATATCCCTGCATCTCTATTCCCACCACTTGCGTTTTGTACCAAATAAGAGATGGTTATATTTGCTTCTAAACTAGGCTGACATTTTACACTTTATTATAGTTATGTTGAGTTAATTAAATATTACACAAATGAACAAAGCTAACAAAAGTAAGACCCACATTGGACACTTGGAAGTTGTCTAGGAAGAGCATAAAGATGGCTGTTGAATTAGTGTGAGCAAGATGATTATAAATATTGGGGACTTTTTTTTTTAATCTAGAAGGGTGTTATGCAAACAATGCTTTTGAAGTATATGTAAGTTTTCATATAACTTTAAAGAAATATTGGGAAACCAATGTAGGTGATGGGCTACAGGACCCTTTAATAAAGGAAGGAGAACAAGAAACTTCAATTGGTGGTAGAAGAAAATGCCTTGGACCTTCATGAAAGATTCAAAATCAATATTTATCAGTTAATGTGAAAATCTCCCACTTTGACTTTTGTGATTTATTTAGTGAACATTTATTGCAACTGCTTGGAAGAAAAGGGTTTGTATTATGGTTCTTTTCTTGAGGTATGTTATAAATTTAACAGACTTCTGAGGTTTAGTCTGAAAAAAATCATGATTAAAACTTTATATTCAGAATTTTACACAATAAGAGTGAAAACTTGAATTAGTGCCTTTGAAACCTGGATCTGCTGGTTATCTTAAATTTGTTAGATATCTTGCATCTGCCCCTTGAAATTCACCTTCCACCTTTCTCTCTTCCCTGAGCCCTGAGAGCTGACCTGCAGAGATCTCCTTCTAGCAAGATTAGGTGAATGCCATATCTCTGAAGGAGACTGGAGGGCTGACAGAGGAAGCATGAGGAGTGGATCTTCTGATTTCCTTTTGCAGTCACCATTAGTGAAGTACATCCCTCAGACCAAGGTCACTGTTCCATTCTAGAAGTCTTTGGTGCCAATGTCTTTCCTTCCAAGTTCTGTTAGTTGCTCTCTCTGCACATTCTTTAAAGGTAACACTGTTTATAGATCCAATATACTGAACTCTCTTTTATTCATTTCTATGCCCACATTTCTGTGGATCAGGCCTTTATAAACAAATCCTCTTCCAAGTACTCAGAAAACACCCATAATCCACACTAGAGTCTGCATGAAATATATTCCAATGAATGATAACACTGTTAGGGAATGGTTTGGAAGAACTAAGTTCTTTGTCCAATTGTATCATTACTTACAGGTCACCTCAGGCAATCACTTAGGTTTCCTCTGTTTTGGTTTCTTCCTCCATGAATTTGCTAGTGTGTCAAATTATTTGAGAGATGTGTTCTTGTCATACACACGGTGGAAGAGGATGGATGACCATCTCTCTTCTAGTTCTGTTCTCAGGTAGGGAAGTTACAGTGCTGAGCATTTGCTGATCACACACCAGACATTATAGGAGATGTTCTCACTTCAACTCATAACTACCTCCTGACATGGTGCTCCTTCCATGCACCAGAGAGGCAACAGGCTCAAGGCTGCCAGGCCAGTCACAGAGCTAGATTGTTAGCTCCCTTATCAGACCAAGTGATGGCTCCATCCCCAGAAGCCAGTGTGAGTTTTAGCAGAAGTAGGCACTTAGCATTTGCAGACAGAATGGTGTGAGGGGAAGGTAGGGGAAGGGAGGAAGAATTTGGATCCGTGTTCAAATGACTCCCAAACCTTAGTGTTGGTAACAAAACTTAATTCCTAATAATAAGTAGAGGATACAAAGTTCTTTTCTGTTTTGCCCTGGACTAAATTTTAATTTCTACTTGCATGTTTGCTATTATATGTTTGACTTGGATCTGATTTATCTATTTATTTAGTAGTTAGTTAGTTATTTTTGTACTGGGAATTGAACCCAGGGGCACTTAACCACTGAGACACATTCCCCAGCTCCCCCCTTTTTTCAAATTGATTTATTTATGTTTTAGTTTTAGGTCATTGTACACAAATGGAGTACAACTATCATTTTTCTGGTTGTACACAAAGTAGAATCATACAATTTGCATGCTTATACATACACATAAGGTGTAGATGATTGTCTCATTCTATTATCTTTCCTTCCCCACCCCTTCCCCAACTCATTTTCTTCTACACAATCCATCCCTTCTCCATTCTTCCCATGCCTCTCCCACTCCCACTATGTGTCATCAACCACTTATAGGAGAGATTATTCGGCGTTTGGTTTTTTGGGATTGGCTTATTTCACTTAACATGATCTTCTCCAATTCCATCCATTTACCTGCAAATGTCATAATTTTATTATTCTTTATGGCTGAATAATATTCCATTGTGTATATATACCACAGTTTCTTTATCCATTCCTCTATTGAAGGGCATCTAGGTTGGTTCCATAATCTAGCTATAGTGAATTGGGCTGCTATAAACATTGATGTGGCTGCATTGCTGTAGTATGCTGATTTAAAGTCCTTTGGGTATAGGCCAAGGAGTGGGATAGCTGGGTCAAATGATGGTTCCATTCTGAGTTTTCTAAGGAATCTCCATACTGCTTTCCAGAGTGGCTGTACCAATTTGCAACCCCACCAGCAATGTATGAGTGTACCTTTTTCCCCACATCCTCGCCAACACCAAATGTTGCTTGTGTCCATGATAATAGACATTCTAATTGGAGTGAGATGATATCTTAGGGTAGTTTTGATTTGCATTTCTCTTATTACTAGAGATATTAAACATTTTTTCATCTATCTGTTGATTGCTTGTAGATCCTCTTCTGTGAAGTGTCTGCTCATTTCCTTAGCCCATTTATTGATTGTGTTATTTGTATTCTTGGGGTAAAGTTTTTTGAGTTCTTTATGTATTCTGGAGATTAGTGCTCTATCTGTTGTGTGTGAGGCAAAGATATTCTCCCACTCTGTAGGCTCTCTCTTCACATTGATGACTGTTTTCTTTGCTGAGAAAAAGCTTTTTAGTTTGAATCTATCCCAATTATTGATTCCTGCTTTTATTTCTTGTGCTTTGGGAGTCATGTTCAGGAATTCTGTTCCTAGGCCCACATGATGAAGATAGGGACCTACATTTTCTTCTATTAGGTCTTTAGCCTAATTCCTAGGTCTTTGATCCATTTTGAGTTGAGTTTTGTGCAGGGTGAGAGATATGGGTTTAGTTTCATTTTGCTGCATATGGATTTCCAATTTTCCCAGCACCATTTGTTGAAGAGGCTGTCTTTTCTCCATTGTATGTTTTTGACTCCTTTGTCTAGTATGAGAAAACTGTATTTCTGTGGGTTTGTCTCTGTGTCCTCTATTCTGTACCATTGATCTATCTACCTATTTTGGTGCCAATACCATACCATTTCTGTTACTATTGCTCTGTAGTATAGTTGAAGTTCTGGTATTATGATTTCTCCTGCTTCGCTCTTCTTGCTAAGAATTGCCTTATCAATTCTGGGTCTCTTATTCCTCCAAATGAATTTCATGATTGCTTGCTGTATTTCTATGAGGTCCGTTATTGGGATTTTAATTGGAATTGCATTGAATTTGTATAGCGCTTTTGGTAGTATGGCCATTTTGACGATATTAATTGTGCCTATCCAAGAACATGGGAGATCTTTCCATCTTCTAAGATTTTCTTTAATTTCTTTCTTTAGTGTTCTGTAGTTCTCATTGTAGAGGTCTTTCACTTCTTTTGTTAGATTGATTCCCAAATATTTTATTGTTTTCGAGGCTATTGTGAAGGGGTAGTTTTCCTAATTTCTCTTTCAGAGGATTCGTCACTTATGAATAAAAATGCATTAGATTTATGAGCATTAATTTTATATCCTGATTCTTTACTGAATTCATTAATGAGTTCCAGAAGTTTTCTGGTGGAATTTTTCGGCTCCTCTAAATATAGAATCATGTCATCGGCAAAAAGGGATATTTTGAGCTCTTCTTTTCCTATTTGTATCCCTTTAATTTCTTTGGTCTGTCTAATTGCTCTGGCTAGTGTTTCAAGGACAATGTTGATTAGAATTGGTGAAAGAGGGCATCCTTGCATAATTCCAGTTTTCAAGGGGAATGCTTTCAATTTTTCTCCATTCAGAATGATGTTGGATGTAGACTTAGCATAGATAGCCTTTACAATGTTTAGGAATGTTCCTACTATCCCTATTTTTTCTAGTGTTTTGAGCATGAAGGGGTGCTGTATTTTATCAAATGCTTTCTCTGCATCTATTGAAATAATCATGTGGTTCTTAACTTTTAGTCTGTTGATGTGATGAATTACATTTATTGATTTCTGGATGTTGAATCAACCTTGCATCCTGGGGATGAAGTCCACTTGATCCTGGTGCACTATCTTTTTAATATGCTTTTGTATGCAATTTGCTAAAATTGTGTTAAGAATTTTTGCATCTATGTTCAATAGAGATATTTGTCTCAAATTTTCTTTTCTTGATGTGCCTTTGTCTGGTTTTGGTATCACGGTGATATTGGCTTCATAGAATGAATTTGGAAGGGTTCCCTCCCCCTCTATTTTATGAAATACTTTGAGGAGTATTGGAATGAGTTCTTCTTTGAAGGTCTTGTAGAACTCGGCTGTGAATCCATCTGGTTCTGGACTTATCTTTGTTGGTAGGCTTTTGATGACTTCTATTTCATTGCTTGAAATTGATCTATTTAAGTTGTGTATGTCCTCCAGATTCAGTTTGGGTGGCTCATATGCCTCTAAGAACCTGTTGATATCTTTGAGATTTTCTATTTTGTTGGAGTATAGTTTTCAAAATAGCTTCTAATTATGTTTTGTATTTCAATAGTGTCTGTTGTGATATTTCCATTTTCATCACAAATTTTAATAATTTATTTATTTATTTATTTATTTTTTACTTATTGATTCATTGAACACAAATGGAGTATAGCTATTGTTTCTCTGGTTGTACACAAATTAGAGTCACACCATCTGTGCATTCAAAAATGTACACAGGACAATGGTGTCTGTCACACATTCTGTTATTATTCTTACCCCCCCCACCCTGACCTCATCCCTCCCTTCCCTCTTTGCTATCTATCCTTCCTCCATTCTTGCCACCATTCCCCCCTCCCCCGCATTATGCATCATCATTCATTTATCAGAGAGACCATTCGGCCTTTGGATTTTGGGGATTGGCTGATCTCACTTAGCATAACAGTCTCCAACATCATCCATTTACCTACAAATGCCATAATTTTATTCTTCTTTATAGCTGAATAATATTCCATTGTGTATATATACCACAGTTTCTTTATCCATTCATCTATTGAAGGGCATCTAGGTTGATTCCACAATCTAGCTATTGTGAATTGAGCAGCTATGAACATTGATGTGGCTGCATCACTGTAGCAATCTGATTTTAAGTCCTTTGGGTATAAGCCAAGGAGTGGGATAGCTGGGTCAAATGGTGGATCCATTCCAAGTTTTCTAAGGAATCTCCACACTGCTTTCCAGAGTGGCTGCACCAACTTGCACTCCCACCAGCAATGTATGAGTGTACCTTTTCCCCACATCCTCGCCAACACCTGTTGTTGCCTGTGTTCTTAATAAAAGACATTCTAATTGGGGTAAGATGAAATCTTAAGGTGGTTTTGATTTGCATTTCTCTTATAACAAGGGATGTTGAACATTTTTTCATAAATCTGTTGATTGCTTGTAGGTCTTCCTCTGTAAAGTGTCTGTTCATTTCCTTGGCCCATTTATTGATTGGGTTATTAGTGTTCTTGGTGTAAAGATTTTTGAGTACTTGGTAGATTCTGGAGATTAGTGCTCTGTCTGAGTGTGTGTGGCAAATTTTTTCTCCCACTCTGAAGGCTTTCTCTTCACACTGCTGATTGTGTCCTTTGCTGAGAAGAAGCTTTTTAGTTTGACTCTATCCCAATCATTGATTTGTGCTTTTATTTCTTGCGCTTTGGGAATCATGTTAAGGAAATCTGGTCCTAGGCCAACATGATGAAGATTTGGACCTATTTTCTCTTAGGTGCAGAGTCTCTGGTCTGATTTCTAGGTCCTTGATCCACTTTGAGTTGAGTTTTGTACAGGGTGAGAGATATGGGTTTAGTTTCATTTTGTTGCATATGGATTTCCAGTTTTCCCAGCACCATTTGTGGAAGAGGCTGTCTTTTCTCCATTGCATGTTTTTGTCTCCTTTGTCAAGTATGAGATACCTATATTTATGTGGGTTTGTCTCTATGTCCTCTATTCTGTACCATTGATCTACCTGTCTATTTTGGTACCAATACCATGCTGTTTTTGTTACTATTGCTCTGTAGTATAGTTGGAGGTCTGGTATTGTGAAACCCCCTGCTTTGCTCTTCTTGCTAAGGATTGCTTTAATTATTATGGGTCTCTTATTCCTCCTGAGAACTGGAACAAGGCAGGGATGCCCTCTTTTGCCACTACTATTCAACATAATGAAACTCTAGCCAGACAATTTCTTCCAACCAAAGAAATTAGAGGAATATGAATAGGAAAAGAAGAGCTCAAACTGTCCCTATTTGCTGATGACATGATTCTCTATTTAGAAGATCCTAAGAATTCCACCAGAAAACTTCTGGAACTCATTAATGAATTCAGTAAAGTAGCAGGATATAAAATTAATGCTCATAAATCTAATGCATTTTTATTCGTAAGTGATGCATCCTCTGAGAGAGAAATTAGGAAAACTACCCCATTCACGATAACCTCAAATAAAATAAAATGCTTGGGAATCAATCTAACAAAAGAAGTGAAAAACCTCTACAATGAGAACTACAGAACACTAAAGAAAGAAGTTAAAGAGAATCTGAGAAGATGGAAAGATCTCCTATGTTCTTGGCCATACTTCCAAAAGCACTGTACAAATTCAATGCAATTCCAATTAAAATTCCAATGACGGACCTCATAGAAATAAAGCAAGCAATCATGAAATTCATTTGGAGGAATAAGAGAATTTTAATAATTTGAATTTTCTTTCTTCTCTTCATTAGTGTGGCTAAGGGTTTATCAATTTTGTTTATTTTTTCAAAGAACCAACCTTTTGTTCTGTCAATTTTATGAATTGTCTCTTTTGTTTCAATTCTTTGATTTCTGCTCTGATTTTAATTATTTCCTGCCTTCTACTACTTTGGTGATGATCTGTTCCTCTTTTTCTAGGGCTTTGAGCTGTAATGTGAGGACATTTATTTGTTGACATTTCATTCTTTTATTGAATGCACTCCATGCAATGAATTTTCCTCTTAGCACTGTTTTTATAGTGTCCCAGAGATTTTGATATGTTGTATCTTTGTTCTCATTGACCTCTAAGAATTTTTTTATTTCCCCCCTAATGTATTCTGTTATCCATGCATCATTCAATAACATATTATTTAATCTCCAGGTGTTGGAGTAGTTACTGTGTTTTATTTTATCATTGATTTTTAATTTCATTCCATTATGATCTGATAGTATAAAAGGTAGTATCTCTGTCTTTTTGTATTTGCTAAGAGTATCTTTGTGGCATAACATAAGCTCTATTTTAAAAAAGGATCCATGAGGTGCTGAGAAGAAAGTGTATTCACTTATTGATGGATGGAATATTCTATATATGTCTATTAAGTCTAAGTAAGCAATTGTGTTATTGAGTTCTAAGATTTCTTTGTTCAATTTCTGCTTGGAAGATCTGTCCAATGGTGAGAGAGGTGTGTTAAAGTCACCCAGTACCATTGTGTTTTCATCTATTTGCTTCCTGGAATTAAGAAGAATTTGATTGACATACATGGATGTGCCATTGCTTGAGGCATAAATATTTATGATTGTTATGTCTTGCTGATTTATGCTTCCCTTAAGCAGTATGAAATGCCCTTCTTTATCCCTTCTAACTAATTTTGGCTTCAAATCCACTTTATCTAATATGAGGATGGAAACCTCTGCTTTTTTACTGAGTCCGTGTGCATTGTATGTTTTTTCCCAACCTTTCACCTTTAGTCTGTGGGTATCTTTTTCTATGAGATGTGTCTCTCGGAGGCAGCATATTGTTGGATCTTTCTTTTTAATCCAGTCTGCCAGTCTAGGTCTTTTGATTGATGAGTTCAGGCCATTAACATTCAGTGTTATTATTGAGATGTGATTTGTGTTCCTAGTCATTTTGGCTTATTTTTGGTTTTTAACTTGACTTGGTTTCTTCTTTATTTGGCTATTCCTTTAGGGTAGTTCCTCCCTAAGCTGACTTACATTGTTGTCCTTTCTTTCTTCCTCATGGAATATTTTGTTTAAAATGTTCTGTAGTGCTGACTTTCTATTTGTAAATTCTTTTAGCTTTTGTTTATCATGGAAGGATTTTATTTCATCTTCAAATCTGAAGGTAAGTATTGCTGGGTATAAAATTCTTGGTTGGCATCCATTTTCTTTCAGAGCTTGAAATATGATGTTCTAGGCCCTTCTTGCTTTTAGGGTCTGTGTTGAGAAATCTGCTGATAACCCTTTTGGTTTCCCCCTGAATGTAATCTGATGCTTTTCTCTCACAGCCTTTAAAATTCTATCTTTATTTTGTATGTTAGGTATTTCCATTATAATGTGCCTTGGTGTTGATCTGTTGTAGTTTTGTATATTTGGTGTCCTGTAAGCTCTTGTATTTGATTTTCCATTTCATTCTCCAGATGTGGGAAATTTTCTGATATTATTTCATTGAATAGATTATTCATTACTTTGGTTTGTTTCTCTGTGCCTTCCGTAATCCCATTAACTCTCAAATTTGGTCTTGTCATGATATCCCATAATTCTTGTAGACTTTGTTCATGACTTCTTACCATCTTCTCCATTTGGTCAACTTTATTTTCAAGATTAAATATTTTGTCTTCAATGTCTGAGGTTCTCTCTTCCAGGTGATCTAGCCTGTTGGTTATGCTGTCTATTGAGTTTTTAATTTGGTTTATTATTTCATTCATTTTCAGAAGTTCAGTTTGGTGTTTTTTCAGAATCTCTATCTCTTTTTTGAAATGATCTTTTATTTCCTGTAACTATGCTTTGAACTGTTCTTTTAACTGTTGATTGGTGTGATCATTCATTGCCTGCATTTGCTCTCTCATCACATCGTTTGCTTCTCTGATCATTTTAATTATGTTCACTCTGAACTCCCTTTCTGACAATTCTTCTGCCCTGCTATCATTGGATTCTATTGAAATAGCATCTAGGCTTGTTTGAGATACTTTCTTCCCTTGTTTTCTCATGTTGCTCCTGCATCTTCTCCTCTATCTGTGAGAATATGAAGTATTGTAGTTTCCCCCCTATAGGCTTGTGTTGTCCTTCCAGGTTTCCAATACCTCACCTCCTAGTCTTCAGTAACACTAGATCACAGACTGGGGCCAGGGTAGGGTATGTCTGGGCCTCAGGGCTGGTCCTCCTTGCAGCTGCCCCCATGCAGAAGTCCCACGGGAGCACTCAGGGCCAATGTACCAGGTGCAGAAGTCTCAGGCCTCTGCTGGGCTGAGCCTGATGTCTGCCTCTGTGCCTCCCCAGCCCTTTAAAAAATATTTTATTTAGAGACAGGGTCTCAATGAAATGCTTAGGGCCTTGTTAAATTGCTGAGGATGGCTTTGAACTCAGAGTCCTCCTGCCTTGGCCTCCTGAGCCACTGGGATTACAGGTATTCATTGTCACACCTGGATGGATCTGATACTTTTATGAGCTGACATTTATCAGGAAAACACCTTCTGATAATAGGAGGGCACAAAGGGGCAGGTGATATTGCTGCAGTATATCAGAGGATCCCTCGCATGCTAGATAGCTCTTGCACATGAAGCCTGAGGACTAGCCAGACCTACTTAGCTTTCTTGACTCATAACAACCTTAAATAATAGGCATATGACAATTTTCCTTATATATCTATTGACCTATTTTAAAAGATTTGTGTCTTTTTTTGCGTGTGCCGTTAGGGAAGAGGTGAGCACTTTCCTAATACTATTATATACAGTGTGAAGTAAAGCTTTTTATTTATTATACACCTAACCAATTTACATTTCAAAAGTGTTTTTGCTTTAGCATGTTTGAGTTAAAATGACTCTATTACCTTGTACATGCCATTGACTTTTTTATTGCCTTAAAAAAGAAGGAAGTTTTGCGGGCTGTTCTCACATAGCAATCTGTTCATCTGCCTAGATGGTCAAAATATGGAGAGGAAAGCTGAGAATCAGATTGTGCTCTGCTGATGACACTTCTAGGATTTGGCCTGTTGCTTGTATAAATGCACACAATTCTTATCAAGCAAAGGTCTGTCATTTTTTTCTTATTACATGCACACACAGGTGTGCATGTATGAACACATATGTGCATATGTGTGCATGTGTATGCATGTGTGCAAATCATCCTTTTATTTCTAAATCACTTGCTGAAAACTAACTTCATCTCTCTTGCGCCATTTTCATAACCAAAGTAAAGAGAGTTTTTGACTGGCCCAAAGGCCATTTGTAAGCAAATGTGAAAATCCAGTGGATTAGTGCTAATGACTACCCTACCCAGTTTATTCTTAATTTTGTCTAGGCTGAAGACTTGGGGAGTTTGCCTTGGTTAAAAATCTCAAACAGATCTTACAAGTTTAGGGTCTGTAGTGAAATTTTAAGCCAAACACCAAGAAAATTGACAAATGTTTCTGTTTCTGTTTTGTTGAATTTACTTGATGGATTGTCTAGGGAAAGGGCATGCATAAGTTAAGTTTTATATCAGTTCGATATTGCTTGATCACCAAGCACAGTTTCTTGGGCTATGATCCAGTGGGTCTGCAATTTTAAGTCTCATAGATACGGTTTTACGATGTCCGGGTGAGGTTATTAATATTAATTGCTTGCAGAGTGTTCAATTTCTCCACTGCTCCTTCTGGTTTATTATGAATTCTGTGGTTGGAATATACAGTGTTCCTGAGACCATGTACTCATATGCATTTCTAAGTTTCAGTGTACTTACTGTTTTGAGAGGCACAGTGGCTGTTTGGCCTCTGGGCAGTAGTCCAGAAATAAAAAAAAATGTTTAGTGTTCTCATTATATAATCTTTTTCCCTTTGTGCTAATAAATTATTCTCTGAGGAGATTTGTACCAGATGTTCAATCTCTAAGACTAAGTTTCCTTCTATGAATTGGAGGTACTAGTGGCACCTCCCTCATGGGGCTGTTGTACAAATTAAATGTGCAAATGTTTGTAAGATCACGAGCTTGACGTGCAGCATTGGGTGAATGCTAAATACATGTCATGCACGAAAGCCATTAGTACTCTCAGAATTAGGTAATGTGCTACAGCAAAATACAAACTCTTTTCAGGGGCATCCTGTGACTTTAAGTAGCAGAAATTGATTCCTACATTGTTCTGGAGTCCAGGAGAGTAAAATCAAGATGTTAGCAGGATCATGCTCTCTCTGAATGCTCCAGGGAAAGATCCTTCCTGGCCTCTTCCAGCTTCTCATAGACCCCAGAGTTCCTTGGTTGTAACAGCACCACTCCAGTCTCTGCCTGGGTCTGAGACCAGGACCATGGTCCTCTGTGTGTCTCTCCCTCTTCTTGTGGGACTCCAGCTGTATTGGTTGAATGACTTACCTGCTCCAGTACGACACTCCATCTTAGTTCTGATGACATTCTCATCCTATTTTAGCTGGTTGTATCTGCACCCACCCTGTTTCCAAGTAAAGTCATAAGCTGGGATGGTAAGGCTTGGGACTTTTGGGGAGATGTGATTTCACCCATAACAAAGAGGGTTTCATTTTTGTTTTTGTTTCAGAGTGTACTCACACTTTTACTTGCTCTGAAATACTTGTACTTCCCTGCCTTTAATTTTTTGTTTGATTCTTCTATAATACCTAGCCCTAGACCTCAGTATCAGGTAATAAGCAGCAAGCCCTAAAAGGTACATTAATTTTTAGAGGCCACTAATGTACTGGCCTGCTGGGCTCTCTGAATAATATCCTGGAAGAGTTAACATTTTTCCAAAAGGGAAAAGTAGTTTATTCCTTTCTCAGTAGTATTTTCAGACCCATGAAGCTCTAAGTAATGGTATGGCTTCCATGACAGATTTGTGGAATACACTGTATTTTTGATTCTTTCTCCAAAGGGAATGTTGCAGCTCTATCATTGAGCTGTTTACTCTTTGATTTCCATCAAAGACAGCAATTCCAGTGAAGGTTAGCAAAGGCCCCTTTCTGTCTCTTGTATTGCCTTTTTATTATCCGACTTACCAATACTAATAATAAAAAAGCTAGATAATCAAAGCATCTAATAAAAGAGTTAAATAAAATAATTAAACAAAATGAAAAGCATAACATCTGCCTTAAAGTGCATCCTGGTCTTTTCTGATTTTTCTGTCAGTGTACATAGTTAAAAGAAGTGCTAATTATTAGGGTAACTCCTGGGTTGTGATTAGGAAAGAGCAGGATGAGAAGAAATAGGATGATCCTTCAGGTGCAATGAATTTTCAGGGTCTCTCATTTACCATATTGCTGGAAATGAAATTTAGAAAAAACCCAAGTGGGAGGTTGCTTGTGAATTTTAGCAACTTTTAAAGGTTTTGAAGCCTGCAGTCTGTCTGCCTGTTAACTTGAAGGGTGAGAATTGTCTCCCTATCACATCACTTCTGCAATCCTGGGGGGATTTGGGGGGAAGGCCTAGCATTCAGCAGCTCACCTTGTCTCCATCTGTGTTGGTCACTGATTTTTTACCCAAGTGGAAAATTGTCTGGTAGGTAATTAACTCACATCTAGGTTTCTAGGTGCCACCATACTAGCGACCTTTATCTCAGAGAGCTCTTTTATCAAAAATTTCAAGATCAATACCTGATTGGAAGAAGGACCCACTTTGGGGTCTACAAGGTTAAAACTTCAGAACTTCTTAATTATATTAGGGAAGGATTGTCTATGATGCAGATTATGGTTTTAGGTACAAAATTTTTTGACTTATGACAAAACATGATAAATGTGAGAGAAACCAAGCCCTCGAAAACTGCTATAAGGAGAAGATACTGTCACAAGTGTGCAGAAGATTTTGCCCAAGGTCCTCCATTATTCTGGAAAATGCTTATTTTATTTTATTTTAGTCTTTTCTAGTTACACCTGATCTTGGTGAATTTTTTTTTTCTTTTTCCCTCTGCTCTTGGCCAGACTGCCATGCTTTACATCATTAACCCTAAACTCTGGGGAACTGATCCCCTGACAGCATCTTTGATATTAGATTAGATACCTTCCAGGCTGCATTTAATTGACTGAGCTCCTAGGGGGAATAGCTGGCTCCTGTTCCCTCTTTCTATTTCACTTGGCCACTCTTCTCTAGTGGCTGGCTTGCAAATTCACTGTGTCTCTATGAAGAAGGATGTACAGCAGATAAAACAAATGCCTGTGATTCTGAATTCATTTTGTCTCTAACAGGGTGTCTACAGATACACCTGTCAATGAGCACCCTTGTTCTTTTTGAATCCTCTCCCTCCAAGTAATAAGAAAGTGACTCCATTCCTCTTATGTCCTTCACATTGTACCTCATCTATTTCATTAAAATGAAAGGCGAGAGAGTAGTGGTAATTAAAATACCAGCTCTTTTTCCTTGGCTCAAATGCCTCCACTTCTATTTTTAAACTTTAAAAATCTTTAATTTTTAAAGAATTTTTACATTCTGAACATTTTTGCTGATCTTTTTCTTTCAATGAGTAATAAAAAGTAAAACCACTTTGTTTTCCTCCAATTAGAAAAGTAATATTTGCCCAATGTCAAAAAATTCAAAGAGAGAGATAGAAAATATGGAGAGTGAAAAGAGGTCCATAAATATTAACCTCTCTTTTTCCCCCTGAAAAAAAGCTAATCTCATTTTTTGGTGTGTGAGCCTCCTGATTATTCTGTGTATAGAGTGCCAATTTTTAATGGTAGTATCATTCTTCAACAATTAAAAAGTGAGAGTTTAGGAGAAGATAGTTAAAATTTATTTCTATTTCTCTAAGACATTTCCAGTGACTGCATCCAGTTTGAAGATATGTAATTGATTTAAATATTGAAAATCTGGTCAAGTTACTGACAGGTTACTCTCCAAGTCCCTTCCATTTCCCCAACAGATCTTTCGACATTACCTGTGTACTCTGGTATCATGGCTGCTGATATCACCTTCTGTGTTTCTTCTCTTTGACCTTCATTCTTTTTTTTTTTTTTTTTGAACCAAGGGTTGAATTGAGGGGTACTTAACCGAAAGCCACATATCCAACCCTATTTTTGTTATTTTATTTAGAGATCTGGTCTCAGTGAGTTGCTTAGCACCTTTTCCTAAGGCTGGCTTTGAACTCTTGATCCTCTTGCCTCAGCCTCCTGAGCTGCTGGCATTACAGGTATGCACCACTGCACCTGGCATGATCTTCATTCTTAATGTATCTTCCATGAAGCTGGTAGCTCAGGGTGAAGACCACACAGATGTGCTGGTCCTAGGAACTGCTTGTGTGGCCCTAGGAACATCTCGTCTTTGAAATGGGAAGAGTGCTGGTCACTTAAGGTTATCTTTGTTCCTGAATAATGACAATTAAGAGATGATAACTGGGGATTGAAAATATTTAGGAAAAAAGTTTCATCTGTACAGAACATGTGTAGACATTTTCCTTATCATTATTCCATAAACAATACAGTTTAATAACTATAGAGCACTTATATCATATTAGGTATTATAAGTAATCTAGAAATGATTTAAATGTATGGGAGAATATGTACAGGTTGTATGCAAATAGTATGCCACTTTTATATAAAGGACTTGAGCATCTACAGATTTTGGTATTTGAGGGTGGTTCTGGAACCAATGGATACCTAGAAACTATTGGATATTGATAACTATATTCACCAGTTATTGTTAACTATAATCACCATGTTGTATAATGTACAGTTGTTTCTTGGTATCTGTTGGTTGAATCCAAGAATGCAGAACCCATGGAATGCAGAATGCAGCCCCTCTGTAGGGGCTGACTGTATCATGTATTCAAAAATTAAGAGGAGGTTTAAAATGGTCTCATCACAAAAAGAATGGTAAATAGATGAGGTCATGCATATGCTAATCAGCTTGATTTGTCCATTCCACAGTGTATACATATTTCAAAACAAAAGAATACACATAATCAAAGTACATAATTTTTATTTGTTAATTTTTAAAATAAATAAAGATTTAAAAAAATCCCCAGACCTAAAATTTGACTAATTCATTTTCATTTAGATGTAAGACCATTGTTGTCTCTGAACAGGGACAATTTAACTACTTCCTTCACAATTTCAATGCCTTTAATGTCCTTCTCTTGCTTAATTGTGCTGGCTAGGATTTCTGGTACCATATGCAAAAGTGGTTAGAGTAGGTATGCTGGTCTTGCTCCTGATCATAGAGGTTCAGGACTTTGGACAGAGGCTTTACAGATATGCCAATGGACTAAAAAATAATTCTGTCGGTCAACAGAAAGCTGCCGCCACAATACTCTCATGTATTAAGTTTGCTTCTTGAATCTCTAAATAGATCAAATGGTTAGACCAATAATACCAACCTCTCTCTTTTCTCTAGGTCATCAGGTGAAAAAACTCCCTGAGGACTTTTGTGTCACCTTATTTTGCCATATTATCCTTAGGGGAGAGGCACCCAGGAAGAGCTTTCTGCTCAGGTTAAAAGAAGTCGGGCAAGACCTTTTAAATTTTCTGAGCTTTAGATAGAGACTGGAGCTTTAAAATTTTTATTGCATCTACTACATCAAAACAAAACTTCAAGATCCTACTCAAATCCTTTGGCTTCTCCAGGGATATGATGGATGTTTCTGAAAGAATCATAGCGTCAGGCCAAATGTAAGTGGCAGCTATCCCAAAGCCTGGCAGGTCCAATACTTGAAATGAATGATGGAAGAAGAGGAGAAGGGGGCTTGGAAATACATGGCAGTAGTAGATGTTCTCTCTCTTGCTCTAAGATACCAAATAAATGGGCTTTTTCCCACCTTTTGTGTCCAGTTTAAAATCTGCTTATTTCCTTAAGCCAAATGGAAGTGGGAAATGATTGGCATGAGGTCACTCAAGTCCTTCTGCGACACCTGTGTACCTGATGCCTGTGGGCACTGAGGAAGTGACTCATGGTGGATGTTCACCACATTTTAGGGCCTTCTTATTGCTTTTTCATATCATGTCCTCAAAGCTCAAATGATTACTGTCATTCTTCTGAAACTAAGAATTACCACTTTGTTGTTACCTCTCCTATCTTAATCTGTGGTGATGTGATTATCCCCAGAGTCAATGGTGATGGGTCCCCTGAAGTGGGTCTATTCACAAATACTTCTCTTTAATTAAGCTCTCTAATAGGTTTTCTTTTTGTTTTACCTCTTACTTTCCTTTTCCAGTCTCTAATTGTCCTTTGAAGAAATCAAGGATAATTCTACTAGGGGTTCTATTGAAGCATTACTCAAATCACATGGCCCCATTTCATGATTTACATTCTTTCCTCATCTACACTAATTGGGGACTCAGGGGTTTCTGCAATATTGGGTTAAACATCTTCACTCTTTTTCTACTTTTGGATGACTTGTCATTTATCCAAATATATTTATTTCATGTTTATTATTTGCCAGAAATTTAACATTGAAAAAAATTTTTTCCATGCCTTACTAAAGTACTTATATCAGTGGGAGAAATAGAAAGTAAGGAAGCAGATAAATAAATATGTAATTATTTTAGTCGGGTAAGTGGTAGCTATAGAAGGTCATATTGGAACAGTAAAACTGAATATCAAGTAGAGGAGGTGATGTGATTACAAATGGGAATGAAATTGAAGGATCATTCTGTGCCTAAGTCATGAGTAAAGAGTTGGGGTCCCTGCTTTTGGAATGGACCTACTGAGCTCCTCTGTTAAAATAATTGTTTTCTTTCTTTTTATTCTACAGATGCTGAGCTGCTCAAGGGCAGAAATGGTGTCATTTGTTTCTCGGGTGCCCTGTGTGAAAGCCTTGCTCATTCAAACAAATTCAATAAAAATTGACTAAATGGACAAAAGGAGTCAAGGTCCATGACTTTGAGAAGCTCACAGTCAAAGGAAGAATTTGCTTCCTAACACATTGAAAGTTAGTGTTTTGTAGGACCAGAGATGTATGTACCACAATTCAGACACAGAAATAAACTTATGCTATGATTTTTAGAACTGATTGCATCTTATTCTTGGATTCTGTTTCCAGCTGCCAACAGAAAATATTTGTCATGTCTAAAATAAATTCAAACTCTTCAGGTATGTAATTATCTTCTTTGGGTAAATATTCAGTCAGTTCAAAGTCAGGCAACTTAACAAGTTTAATTTTTTCTTCTTAGGTGCCTTCCTTCTTCCTTCTCCATGTGATGTGATGGGGCAGGGCATTTTGATTCTCATGAGATGGTCTCCTCCTTCTTGGCTGGCCTCCAGTGACATGTCACCCATGGAGAAATGATGCTAACACATGGCATGTTCCATCTCATTGTTTGGGGACTTCATACTGGCCCAGGTTGCCACGATCCAAGGAAGTCAAGTCCAACAAAGCCAGCTGACACTAGCCTGGGCTAAGGTCTCCAGCCAAGAGCCAGCTCTGACCACCAGACATGAGTGACTGAGCCTTCAAATACATCCAGACTTAAGCTATCAGTCTTCTGTTGTAGAGTCCAGCCAAAAGGGAACAGACAAGCCATTCCTGCTGTGTCCTATCCGAATCTTGGACCCACAAAATCCCTGAGCATAACAAATGGTTGTTTCATGCCACAAAAAGTTTGAAGTAATTTGCTCTGCAACCCTTTCTCCCTCTTTTCTCTATTTCCTTTTCTCTTTCAAAAAATTATTTCAAAGATTCATAATATTTCAGAGGCAGTCTTAAAAACCACCTCTTCAAAACTGTATTAATGAATATTTTAAAAATACGTTAGAGAAAAACATTCACTTTTTCTCTTCTAAAGGACTTTTGGTCGAGCTGAATTATAAGCAAAAGATTTTTTTTTTAAATTTTTTTAAATTCAGGACAATTTCACCAACTTCACCCCAGGCCAAAAGCTATTTTCATTAGAGAAAAAAAATGTTTTTCATTTCCTCAAATGGTATTATGTGCACCCAAGTAAGTACGAAGTTGAAAGTCAAAAGTTGTGATACAGCTGGCTGCATTACTTGATCTCTATCTGAATGTTAGTCGTGTGATTATTGGAGTTCGCTGTCACAGCAGGGTGGGGAGAGGAGGTGGCAGCATCAAAAGGAAATTACATTTGCTAAAAAATATGGGTGAAAATGTCTCCGGCAATTACCACAGGTCATCTCCGCTGCACACAGCAAATGGCAGAGAAAAAGGGCTTCCTGTGGGAAGGAGCAGAGAGTGGGGTTAGAACTCTGCTATTGTGATGAGTGGAATCAAAAGGGACCCCCATTAGGCAGTCTTGGAGTAAACAGCAATATTAGTATAATGGGCTGTAATAAATTACTGGTGATTTTTAAGATTTCTTTTTTGTTCTTTCAGGTCAGCAAAAATGCCATAATCTTTTCTTGCTTTGTGTTGTGGGCACTACCCTTTTAGACACAGATGATTCCCATTCTATTCCAGCTGGCTGCCTTCAGATTTTTGAATTAGCACTCAATACATTTTAATTCAATTTGGAAACTAATGGATGCCTGAACTTATTTAGCCCATCCATTCAAGCAACTTGAAGTGCAATTTTGATTGAAGCAATTTTTCTAATTACAATTTTAATTCTTCATTTTTTCTTTCTATAACTGAAAAAATTAAACTCTGTTACATTGATGACTGGAAACCATTAGGATAGCAGTATAGGAGAGCAGACTCTGAATGATTTTTTTTCCTGGTGTGATAAAAAAGACAAGTACGAGATGGTGTTAAATTGATGTAGATTATAAGCCTTGTCTTGTATGTTAACTCATCTTATTTTTACCCATGTATTATGGCTAGTCTGGGGGTCAAGTTGTGTTTCCTCTAACCAGAAAAAAAGAAAAAACACACAGGAAATGAAGATGTAACTTGACATGGTTAACCTATCAGACAGGTGTTCCTCTTGCTACCCAGCTCCCAGGGTTTTTAAAAGGGTTCATATATTTGCATTTTAAAGACAAACTCAGCATCTTTTCACTTTAGTAAGCTAAGCATATAGTCCCTATGTTGCTTTGCTTTGCTGTTTGAAAGGCTCTTCCTTCACAGTGGGAGAGAGATGCTTGAAGCCAAAACAGATAGCAAGACACCACTTTCCCCATAACAAAAACAAGAAAATGTTGTTTTCCTATGTCATCAAGGGTAACATGGCTGGACGGCCTTCCAGTTGAGAGCCCTGTTTAAAAAAGGAGTGGGGAGGCAGGAGTTGCTTTTCCATTTCCTTCTTTTGGGTCCCTGAACATACGAATGGCCAGAACAGAGGTCAACCTTAGATCTCTTTTCCTTCTCTCTGGCAACAGCAATTATCCTAAGCATGGGCACATGAGCTGAGCATAGACGGAGTCTTGACTTCGTTACTCAAACACTGGGAGAAAGAAGCTCACACTTGGAGATAAGGGTGCATGTTTGGATGTGCTTCCTATGCTTCCTGTACTCTAACCAATTTTAGTAATAAGAAGTGAGACATAAATGCAAAGAGAAGCAGTGTTGCTTTAACAGAAGATGGATGCAGAGAGGGCATGTGTGTCTCAACAGCATGGAGCTGCCCATTCTCCCCTGGATCTCAGATTTGCAGTGTTCCCATCAAATCTGTAACTACACCGGTATGCTTACATTCCTATTTTGTCAAGATTGCAGTGAGTTGGGTTTCTGTGATTTGCAGCTGAGTCACATTACACTGACCTGAACCGGTGGAGGTGGGGATGTGCATGGGGGTGTATTTTCTTCTATCATGAGCAATACATGGTGCTGGCCATTCATATTACTATTTTCTCTGTATCCTCTTTTTTCTATAAATTAATTCTTAGAGATATTTATTAACATCCTACTATGCACTGACTATCAAGGTTGCAAAGACAAATAAGTTCTCACAAGGAGCTTAGATTCTTTGGGGAGACTGACATGTTAAATAACTACAAAATAAGCCACATTTCCCAAAATATTCTGTAGAACACTAATATAACAATATATTTTATGAAGAAAGGGACTCCTAATTTCATGAATTTCGTGACTACATACATTTGGGAAATGCATCAAATCATAATCACCCTTTAAGTTTGACAGTATATATTAAAAGACCTCAGAAATGCTACATCTTTGGCCAAATTTTTCATAATTTTTTGAAATGGAAACCCCTGCTCCCTATAGGACGTATTGACATTCTGTGAAACTAGGGCTATTCAGAAAGTATTTGAAAAGATATAGAGGGAGAGGGGCGATGGAGAATTAGGTCACCTTTGGAAGGATAGAAATGGCTTCACAAAAGACACAAGTATTTGGACTTGGCATTACTGAATGAGTTTGTCAGCTCAGGAAAGGGAAAGGATATTCTGGAAAAAGTTAAAAAAGTGAAAAAGTAGAGAAATGAAAAGACTATGGTTTATCTGGAAATATGAGGCATTTCATGGCACTGGAGAGGATATAGGAAAAATAGCAAGAAGAAAGAGATGGAAAGAAAACAAGGTGGGGAATGAAAAGGGTAAAGTTAAGATATCTGGATCACATTGCTAGAGCACAGGACCATCGGGTGTCACTTCTTCTGTGAGACATGTATTTTATTTCCATTGCAATATAGTACTGAATATTTTAGAAAATTTTTCCAGCTGAAGTTTTAAACATTTTGCTGATGGCAGAGTGAACAGAATAAAATGGAGAGATTTAGTTTAGAAAGTATGAGTTTTGTTTTCTTTCAATTCCCCAAGTGTATCCCTTCAATATTCTATCTTACTTGTATACTTGCAATATTCTATACTTACTTGTCTAACTTTAAATTGGAACATGCTCAGTGATAAATAATCTCTTTTAAAAAGTTTGCATTAGAAATAAGGATGTTTGCATTTTGCTAAGTTGTATTGATTATTGAAATTATTGGAATTTCCTTCTCCATTCCATTTTGCCTATTTAAATTCCTCTAAAACTGATTTAGAGTCCCATCTCCTCTCTGACTTCTCTCCTACTATCTCCAACCTACTCATTCATTAGTACACATGTTCTGAGTACCTAATGTTTGCTGGAAATCAACACGGGGAGAGATTCCAGGCCCAGTGAGCTTTGAGTCTATCAAAGAGACAGAGAAGCAGATAGAAATATCATGATTAAGTACAAGATGGTAGGGAATTGCCTGGCTGGAATAACCAACTAAATATGTGGTGTCCATCTCTGCCTGCCTGTCATGTGAAAAGTCTCAGAGGGCTTCTGGAGATGATGTCTGAAGCTCAACCAAATCAGATAAACAGGAATCATCAAGATATAAGAAAATGAGTTAGAATGAGGTCATTCTGTGCAGAGAGAAGACAATGTCACAAAGGTCAGAGAAAGGAGAACTGGATATTAATTCTGCCTGGGATGTGAGGAAACACTGTAGGAGATAAAGCTAAAGAGGCAGGCAGAGCAAAAAGGAGTTTTATATCATTTAACATACTTTTGAATTTATCCTGAGGTCTATGGAGCATCATCAAAATGGTTTAAGCAGTGGAGATGACCTGATTAAATTTTCATTTAAAAATGACTAATTGGATTTCAATATGGAGAAGGGCATGACTGGAGGCTGCAGAGGCCGCTGAAATGGTCAAGGCTAGAGATGCTGGTGACCAGACTCAAGGGAGGGACAGTGGTAATGGAAAGAGTGAGAGGGAGAGAGATAGAGAAAGGAGAGAAGACAGGATTTGGTGATGGATTGGTTATGGATATAAGGAGAGGGGAAGAGTAGAGATGGAATGAATTTTCTACCCTATAATTTCTGTAGCCCTTGAGTTTATCAAAGATCTAATCCCTTAATTTTCCTCCTTTCTCTCCTACATCTTCAAGCTACTCTTTCTTTTAATATGCATATTCTGGGTACTTAGTGACCATTAGACTCTTTGCAAGGCACTGGAGATCTCCTACTCTGGGGAAAAATCCTGTCTCAGTGAACTTTGAGTTTAGTGGAGAGACAGAGAAGCAAATAGAAATATCTTTTATTTATTTATTTATTTTTTAATTTACTTATTGATTCATTGAACACAAATGGAGTACAGCTATTGTTTCACTGGTTGTACACAAAGTAGAGTCACACCATCTGTGCATTCATGCATGTACATAGGGCAATGGTATCTGTCACACATTCTGTTATTATTTTTACCCACCACCTGCTCCCACCCCTCCCTTCCCTCTATGCTATCTATCCTTCCTCCATTCTTGCCACCCTTCCCCCCCCACATTATGCATCATCATTCATTTATCAGAGAGACAATTCGGCATTGAGATTTTTGGGATTGGCTGATCTCACTTAGCATAACAGTCTCCAACATCATCCATTTACCTACAAATGCCATAATTTTATTCTTCTTTATGGCTGAGTAATATTCCATTGTGTATATATACCACAGTTTCTTTATCCATTCATCTACTGAAGGGCATCTAGGATGATTCCATAATCTAGCTATCATGAATTGAGCAGCTATGAACATTGATGTGGCTGCATCACTGTAGCAATCTGATTTTAAGTCCTTTGGGTATAGGCCAAGGAGTGGGATAGCAGGGTCAAATGGTGGATCCATTCCAAGTTTTCTAAGGAATCTCCACACTGCTTTCCAGAGTGGCTGCACCAACTTGCACTCCCACCAGCAATG
>JAJEJO010002690.1:92276-144179 GCA_020662805.1 Glaucomys volans
GATCAAGTGGGTTTCATCCCAGGGATGCAAGGTTGGTTCAACATCCGGAAATCAATCAATGTAATTCACCACATCCACAGACTTAAGGTCAAGAACCACATGATTATTTCAATAGATGCAGAGAAAGCATTTGATAAAATACAGCACCCCTTCATGCTCAAAACACTAGAAAAAATAGGGATAGTGGGGACATTCCTTAACATTGTAAAGGCTATTTATGCTAAGCCCACAGCTAACATCATTCTAAATGGAGAAAAATTGAAAGCATTCCCCCTGAGAACTGGAACAAGGCAGGGATGCCCTCTTTCACCACTACTATTCAACATTGTTCTTGAAACTCTAGCCAGAGCAATTAGACAGACCAAAGAAATTAGAGGAATACGAATAGGAAAAGAAGAGATCAAACTATCCCTATTTGCTGATGACATGATTCTCTATCTAGAAGATCCTAAGAATTCCACCAGAAAACTTCTGGAACTCATTAATGAATTCAGTAAAGTAGCAGGATATAAAATTAATGCTCATAAATCTAATGCATTTTTATTCGTAAGTGATGCATCCTCTGAGAGAGAAATTAGGAAAACTACCCCATTCACATTAACCTCAAAAAAAATAAAATACTTGGGAATTAATCTAACAAAAGATGTGAAAGACCTCTACACTGAGAACTACAGAACACTAAAGAAAGAAGTTAAAGAGCATCTGAGAAGATGGAAAGATCTCCCATGTTCTTGGATAGGCAGAATTAATATTGTCAAAATGGCCATACTTCCAAAAATGCTATACAAATTCAATGCAATTCCATTAATATCCCAATGATGGACCTCATAGAAATAGAGCAAGCAATCATGAAATTCATTTGGAAGAATAAGAGACCTAGAATTGCTAAAGCAATCCTTAGCAAGAAGAGCGAAGCAGGGGGTTTCACAATACCAGACCTCCAACTATACTACAGAGCAATAGTAACAAAAACAGCATGGTATTGGTACCAAAATAGACAGGTAGATCAATGGTACAGAATAGAGGACACAGAGACAAACCCACATAAATACAGGTATCTCATACTTGACAAAGGAGGAAATATCTTGTTTATGGTAAATACAAGATGTTAGGGGACTGCCCAGGTAGAATAACCTATTATGTGTGTGTATATCTGAAATACTAATAGCATTCTGTCTCATGTAGTTATTCATATATATATATATATATATATATATATATATATATTAGTAGTTGTTGATGGGCCTTTACTTTTTTAAAAAATTTATTTATTTGTGGTGGTGAGAATTGAACTCAATGCCTCACACATACTAGGTAAGTGCTCTATCACTGAGCCACAACCCCAGTCCCTCATCTTGCTTTTTCTCAAACCTAAGCATGGGTCTCTCTAGGTACCGAGACAAGAGAAGGTGCTATGTGACCCAGCAGAAAGCACAATTAGTGCCATAAAGAAAAAGAATGAAGACTTTATATTTTTCTGAAAAAAAAAAAAAGGATCATATTCTGCTTTCATATTTTTGTTGTGTGTGTTTGTGTGTATGTTTCAATTAGAGAAAAGAATAAGTGCTATTTGTCTCTCTGGGCTTTGGTAAGGTCTTTTTTTTTTCCTACTTAAATACACATAGGCATCTAACTGGGTTCTTGAACTTCTGTCATGAAGTTCAGCATGTTTTAGAAGTAATTTTGCTGTTTCCACTCTCTCCCAGTGGCCCTCTGTGTCAGCTCAGTGCCTTTTCTTTCCTCACTAATCACTGTCATCTTATCTCTGGGAAACTTACCGTGGAGAGTCTCATAGTTCTAGGTCAACTCTTGCCCTGTGGGAACAAGCTAGATGCGGAGTGACTGATCTGGACCTTCTGAAATATAAATGAGGGAAGGGAGGAATGCTTCCGGTGTGTCAGAACAGGCAGTGGAGGTTCCTCTGAGCCTTGCAGGCTCCTCATTAATCAGCGTGGGAGTCATGGAGACCTCATTGCTGGCTGCTCCCAGGGCATGTGCCCTGTTCTGAAAGTCCAGCTGAGCTCAGGGTCTGGGTGATGGGCAGGGGTGGGCAGGGGTGGGCAGTGGGCAGGAAGGTCTGCCATTTGTTTGGCACTTGCTATATGCAGGTTCCGGTGCCAACAACCTGATGGGAATAGATATTTATTCCCACTTTACTGGTGTGCAGACAGATGCTTAGAGACTTGATCAAAATGTTCAAAGTCATGCCAAAAGCAAAAGAAGTGAGTGGGACTGGAACCTCATGGAAGAGCTTTGGGTCTGTTCAGCACTGGTTGCCTTCACTCCTTGAGGTTGGATGGGTGAAAACACAATGCAGGCATTTTAGCGCCAAGAGTGTATGAGCAACATGGAAGAGAGGAGAGGGATCTAGGATGAGACTGGACTTCCTCTTATTCTCTTGTGGACATTTGAAGACCTTGGTTGTGGTTCTGGTGTTGCTTTCTAGGTGTCTTGTCTTGCAATTCCAGCTAACTTGTGCCTTAGTCAGGGGTATTGTGTCTGATGGTGCAATTGGCATAATGCACAAAAGTAGGAGACGGAGAAGGATAATCATCACGCTGAAGCAAGGCTGCATTGACCCAGAGGTGTAGACCAGTAGGATCCTGACTTTCGTTGTTTTATCTATGGACTAGACTAGGTCCTTAGTGATAAAGAGATTTGTTTAAGTAAATGGAACAACTAGTCATGCCCTATGAATCATCTTGTGAGATTCACTTAACATTTCTTTTTACTTCTGTAAAAGTAAATTCCAAGAAATTGCAATGGCAGAAATGTGCACCACATCTTTGAATCTCATTGAAGAACGCAGATAAGATTCCTGGTTCTACCACCTACTGTTTTGTGACCGTGGGCAAGTTATCTCTATAAACCTTAATTCCTGCGTCTGTAGAGTGGGAATGATAATGCCCACCTCACAGGCTTGTGGAATTTTCATGAACTAATTAATATATTTGAGTACTTTCCACTGTGGCTGTAATTTGTGTCTCTCACCCTAAAAACTGTGGAACTCATTCACAAACAGAAAAAAGAGTTATCACTTTTGAATTGTTAACCTTTGATTATACCAGCCTATTTTCTTTGTAATACATTTTGTGTTAGCAGGACTTTCCATCATGCAGCTCATATTGAGTAGACAACAACAAATAGGAACTGAGGTCACATACAGCTAGATCCAGATGTTGACTTGTTGGTAGAGGACAGAGGGCATCCTTTCCACCGGGTAGCGCTGCTTTCCTCTGTATCAGCTTCCTGAGCAGGTAGGTTCTTCCCAGCCAGTCCTGGCCTACCCCTTCTTTTTCATCTCTGAGTCCAACAGAAATCTTCTTTCTCTTTTCAAGTGATTAGCAAAAGCCCCTAAAGTCAGTCTGTTTGCCTCCTGGGAACATGTGGTTACCCCTCGGTTGGACAGGAGACCTCAGCAGGATTCTCTGATGCCAGACCTGGGCACCTGCCCACACCTGCCCTTGTTCTTTTATTTTGGCAGGGGAGGGGGGCAGGATCGAACTCAGGGGCACTCATCCACTGAGTCACATCCCCAGCCCTATTTTGTATTTGATTTAGAGACAGGGTCTCACTGAGTTGCTTAGGGCCTCAATTTTGCTGAGGCTGGCTTTGAACACGTGATCCTCCTGCCTCAGCCTCCTGAGCCTCTGGAATTACAGGAGTGTGCTACTGTGGCCAGCTCCTCTGCCCTTTCCTTTTGCTGTTGACTTTTGAAATCTATTTTTTAAATTTTACTTATTTTTATTTTTACACACTGCATTTCGATTCATTGTACACAAATGGGGAATGACTTTTCATTTCTCTTGTTGTACACGATGTAGAGTCACGCCATTTGTGTAATCATACATGTACATACATGTACATAATGATATCTGTCTTATTCCACTTTCTTTCCTTCCCCTTGTCCCCTCCTTTCCCCTCATCCCTCTATATAATCCAATGTTCCTCCATTCTTCTCTTACCCACCCCTATTATGTATCATTATCTACTTATCAGAGAAAACATTTGGCCTTTGTTTTTGTGGGATTGGTTTATTTCACTTAGCATGATATTCTCCAACTCCATCCATTTACCTTCAAATGCCATAATTTTATTCTTTATGGCTGAATAATGTTACATTGTGTATATACACCACAGCTTCTTTATTCAGAAGGGCATCTAGGTTGGTTCCACAAACTAGTTATTGTGAATTGAGTTGCTGTAAACATTGATGTGGCTGCATCACCATAGTATGCTGATATTAAGTCCTTTGGTATAAACTGGGAAGTGGGATAGCTGGGTCAAATGGTGGGTCCATTCTAAGTTTTCTGAGGCATCTCCATACTGCTTTCCAGAGTGGCTGCAATTTGCAACTTCACCAGCAATGTATGAGCGTGCCTTTTTCCTCACGTCCACACCAACACCTATTATTGCTTTTGTTCTTGATAATAGCCATTCTAATTAGAGTGAGATGAAATCTTAGGGTGGTTTGATTTGCATTTCTCTAATTGCTACAGATGTTGAACACTTTTTCATATATTTGTTGACGGATTGTGTATCTTCTTCTGTGGAGTGCCTGCTCAGTTCCTTAGTCCATTTATTGATTGGGTTATTTGTATTTTTGGTGTAAAGTTTTTCAAGTTCTTTATAAATTCTGGAGATTAGTGCTCTATCTGAAGTGTGTGTGGCAAAGATTTTCTCCCACTCTGTAGGTTCTCTTTTCACATTATTGGCTGTTTCCTTTGCTGGGAAAAAACTTTTTAGTTTGAATCCATCCCATTTACTGATTCTTCCTTTCATTTCTTGTGTTTTAGGAGTCATGTGAAGGAAGTCTGGTCCTAAGCCTACATGATGAAGTTTTTCTTCCATTACTTAGGGTCTCTGGTGTAATTCCTAGGTCCTTGATCCATTTTGAGTTGAGTTTTCTGCAGGATGAGAGAAAGAGATTTAATTTCATTTTACTGCATGTAGATTTCCAATTTTCCCAGCACCATTTGTTGAACAGGTTATCTTTTCTCCATTTTTGGCTCCTTTGTCTAGTATGAGATAACTGTATTTATGTGGGTTTGTCTCTTTGTCTTCTATTCTGTACCATTGGTCTACCTGTCTACTTTGGTGCCAACACCATGAGATCGTTGTTACTATTGCTCTGTAGTATAGTTTATGTTCTGATATTGTGATACCTCCTGCTTCTCTTACTGCTAAGGATTGATTGCTTCGGTTTTTCTGGGCCTCTTATTTTTCCAAATGAATTTCATGATTGCTTTCTCTGTTTCTATGAGGTATATTATTGAGATTTTAATTGGAATTGTATTGAATCTGTATAGCATTTTGGTAGTATGACCATTTTGACAATATTAATTCTGCCTATCCAAGAACATGGGAGGTCTTTCCATCTTCTAAGGTTTTCTTTCATTTCTTTCTTTAGTGTTCTGTAGTTTTCATTTTAGAGATCTTTAACCTCTTTTGGTAGATAGATTCTCAAGTATTTTCTTTTTTTGGAGGCTATTGTGAATGGGGGTATTTTTCCTAATTTTTCTTTCAGAGGATTCATCACTTATGAATAGAGATGCATTAGATTTATGAGGGTTGATTTTGTATCCTGGTAGTTTGTTCATGAAATCTATTTTTTAAAATATTTACAATAATATTCTTCATACCTTATTATTTTACAATGATATTTCTTAATAGGTTAAGTAAAGGATGTGCTTTGGTGAAAGCAGCAGTGTGGAGTTTTTAAAAATTCTTATGTATTTTGACATACATGTATGGAGTACAACTTCTCAATCTACTGGTTGTACATGATATAAAGTTACATTGGTCATGTAATCATATATGCACATGGGCTAGTAATGTCTGACTCATTCTACACTCTTTTCTATTTCTATTCCTTCTCCCTTCTCTTCATTCCCCTTTGTCTAAACCAAAGTACCTCTATTAGCAGTGTGGAGTTTTAATTATTGTACATCTGCATCAAACGAGGTGGTGATCACTGGCAAACACCGGTGTTTCCATGTTGGGGTTGGGATCCACCTTTAGGCTGCTTCTTCCTCTGTGTTCTGGGATGTCCATGAAGTAATGCCTATGATTGGCAGCACTGGTAACTTGTTTTATGTGGTTTTTATTTTTTTCATTTGAAAGTGAAAAAAGATGTATGTTGGTTTTGACAAACATTGGAACATCATCAAATCAAAGGGAGCACTAAATCAAGACACCTGCTTCTCTCTAGATAAAGACCCCCACATTCTTAAGAGGAACTGTTATGTAGGAGAAAATCAGGTTTAGTCTTTTACTCTCTACCCCTCTTTGCCCCTGTGTAGAGGGAATAAGAAAGGAGCTAATGTTTGACTGGGATAGCAGTAACCCTCAGGTGACCTTGAAAGTTATACCCTGAAGGTGGCAGAGTCATCTCCCTGTCTTCTGGATAACTGTGTGCAGCAGGACTCCCTACCTCCTCTGTATCCTCCCTCCTCACCCACCCCAGTACATTGGGAACTGTCACCAACGGTGACACAAGCAAAAAGCAATATTTGTTGTGTGGAGCTGCCATGCATTTGGTTTATTTTCTTACTGCAGCCTAAAATTACCTAATGTAAAATAATGTGAATTTTGGAAGGAGAAAGTGCTGGTAAGAGTCACAGACTATAGCTACACATGTTGACTCTTGCTCTGTTCATTTTGTTGTTATTGAAATAATTGTCAGCTGATTTTATATAAAACCCAAGTTTCCAGCTTCTCTTTAAAAATGAACAGGGACACTATAAATCTCTAGGGTGGAAACTGTAATACCTCAGATCTGCACTGCTGGAAGGGTAGGTACACGAACAACATTGGAAAACCAAGGGAAGAAGCACCCCAACAAACCAAGATACTATATTAATAGAATCCATTGACAGCACTGTAGAAGAAATGTCAGAAAAGGAATTCAGAATGTACATAATTAAAATGATCTGAGAATTTAAGGATGATATAAAAGAAAAAATGCAGGCAAAAAAAGATCACTTTAATAATCAGTTAAAAGAGCAAATGCAGGAAGCAGAAGTTTATTTCAATAAAGAGAGATTCTGAGGAAAAAAAAGCAGATCCTTGAAATGAAGGAAACAAAACCAAATTAAAAACTCAATAGAAAGCATTACCAACAAACTAGATCACTTGGAAGACAGAACCTCAGACAATGAAGACAAGATATTTAATCTTATAAATAAAGTTGACCAAACTGAGAAGATGGTAAGAAATCATGAATGGAACCTCCAAGAATTAGGGGATAACATGAAAGACCAAATTTAAGAATGATTGGAATTGAGGAAGGCACAGAGATACAAACCAAAGGATGAACAATTCAATGAAATAATATCAGAAAAATTCCCAACCTGAAGAATGAAATGTAAAATCGAATACAAGAGGCTTACAGGACACCAAAGGTACAAAATTACAACAGATTCACACCAAGTCACATTACAATGAAAATGCCTAGCATACTAAATAAAGATAAAATTTTAAAGGCCATGAGAGAAAAGTATTAGATTACATATAGAGGGAATTCAATATGGATATCAGCAGATTTCTAAACCTAGACCCTAAAAACTAGGAGGACCTGGAACAATATATACCAAGCTCTGAAAGAAAATGGATGCTAACCAAAAGTCTTATACCCGGCAAAACTAACCTTCAGATTTGATGACAAAATTAAAAACCTTCCATGATAAACAAAAGTTAAAAGAATTTACAAATAGAAAGCCTACACTACAGAACACTCTTAGCAAAATATTCCATAAAGAGGAAATGAAAAGCAACAATGAAAGTCAGTAAAGGGATGAACTACAATAAAGGAAAAACCAATCAAAGGAAAGTCCACATCAAGTTAAAACCTAAAATTAAGTCCAAATTGAATGGAAATACAAATCATATCACAATAATAAGTCTGAATGTTAATAGCCTAAGATCACTAATAAAAAGACATAGACTGGCAGGTTGGATTTAAAAAATAGACCCAACAATATGCTGCCTTCAAGAGACTCATCTCAAAGGAAAAGATATCCACAGACTGAAGGTGAAAGGATGGGAAAAAACATATCACACACACAGACTCAGTAAAAAACCTGGGGTTTCCATCCTCATATCAGATAAAATAGACTTTGAGCCAAAGTTAGTCAGAAGGGATAAAGAAGGACATTACATACTGCTTAAAGGGAACCATAAATCAACAAGACATAACAATTGTTAATATTTATGCCCCAAACAATGGAGCATCTATGTACATCAAACAAACCCTTATGAATTTCAGGAATCAAATAGACCACAACACAGTATACTGGGTGACTTTGACACACCTTTCTCATCATTGGATAAATCTTTCAAACAAAAACTGAACAAAGAAACCATAGAACTCAATAATATAGTCAATTATTCAGACTTAACAGACATATAGAATATTCCATTCATCAATGAGCAAATACACTTTTTTCTCAGTAGCACACAGATCCTTTTCTAAAATAGACCATATGTTATGCCACAAACCAACTCTTAGCAAATATAAAAAAATAAAGATACTACCTTGCATCCTATCAAATCATAATGGAATGAAATTTGAAGTCAATGACAAAATAAGAAGTAGAAACTACTCCAACATCTGGAGACTAAATAATAAGCTTTTGAATGATGCATGGATAGTAGAAGACATCATAGAAAAGATAAAAATGTTCTTAGAGGTAAAGAATACTGATGCAACATATCAAAATCTTTGGGACACCATGAGAACAGTACTAAGAGGAAAATTCATTGCATTGAGCTCATCCAATAAAAGAATAAAAAGTCAACACATAAATCAATGTTCATAGCTGCCCAATTCACAATAGCTAGATTGTGGAACCAACCTAGATGCCCTTCAATAGATGAATGGATAAAGAAACTGTGATATATATACACAATGGAATATTACTCAGCCATAAAGAAGAATAAAATTATGGCATTTGCAGGTAAATGGATGATATCTGAAAGTCCTAGAAAAAGAAGAACAGATCCACACCAAAAGTAGTAGAAGACAGGAAATGATTAAAATGAGAGTTGAAATCAATGAAATTAAAAGTAAAGAAACAATTGAAAAAATTGACCAAACAAAAAGTTGTTCTTTGAAAAAATAAACAAAATTGATAAACCCTTAGCCACACTAATGAAGAGAAGGAGAGAGAAAATTCCAATTACTAAAATTTGTGATGAAAAGGAAATATCATGACAGACTAATGAAATACAAAACACAATTAGAAGCTATTTTGAAAGTCTATACTCCAACAAAACAGAAAATCTCAAAGACATCAAAAAATTTCTAGAGACATATGATCAACCAAAACTGAATCAGGAGGACATACACAATTTAAACAGATCAATTTCAAGCAATGAAATAGAAGATGCTATCAAAAACCTACCAACCAGAAAATTCCTGGACCAGATGGACTATCAGCCAAGTTCTTTAAGACTTTCAAAGAAGAACAAATACCAATACTCCTCAAAGTATTCCATGAAATAGAAAAGGAGGAAACACTTCCAAATTCATTCTATGAAGCTAGTATCACCGTGATACCCAAATCAGTCAGGTACATCAAGGAAAGGAAACTTCAGACCAATATCCCTGATGAACATAAATGCAAAAATCCTTAACAATATTCTGGCAAACTGCATAAAAAATATTAAAAAGATAGTGCACCATGATCTAGTGGCTTTCATCCCAGGGATACAAGGTTAGTTCAACATCTGGAAATCAATAAATGTAATTCATCACATCAATAGACTTAAAGTTAAGAATCATTTAATCATTTCAATAGATGCAGAAAAAGCATTTGATAAAATCCAGCACCTCTTTCAAGCTCAAAACAATAGAAAGAAAAGGGATGGAGGAACATACCTCAACATTGTAAAGGCTGTCTATGCTAAGCCCAAAGTCAGCATCATTCTAAATGGAGAAAAATTGAAAGCATTCCCTCTAAAAACTAGAACAAGACAGGGATGTCCTCTTTCACCACTTCTATTCAACATAGTTCTTGAATCTCTAGCCAGAGCAATCAGACAGACTAAATAAATTAAAGGACTACAAATAGAAAAACTCAAACTATTACTATTTGCAGACAACATGATTCTATATTTAGAGGATCCAAAAAATTCCACCAGAAAATTTTTATAACTCAGAAATAAATTCAGCGAAGTATAAGGATATAAAATTAACACTCATAAATCTAATGCATTTCTATTCATAAGTAATAAATTCTCTGAAAGAGAAATTAGGAAAACTACCCCATTCAAAATAGCCTCAAAAAAACCCCCAAATACTTGGGAATCAGTCTACCAAAAGAGGTGAAAGACCTCTACAATGAAAACTACAGAACATTAAAGAAAGAAATGAAAGAAAACCTTAGTAGATAGAAAGATCTCCCATGTTCTTGAATAGACAGAATTAATATTGTCAGAATGGCCATATTACCAAACTGCTATACAAATTCAATGCAATTCCAATTAAATCTCAATGACATAGCTCATAGAAACACAGAAAGCAATCATGAAATTCACTTGGAAAAATAAGAGACCCAGAATAGCCAAAGCAATCAATCTTTAGCAGGAAGTTTGAAGCAGGAGGTATCACAATACCAGACTTTAAACTATAGTACAGAACAATAGTAACAAAAACAGCATGGTATTGGCACCAAAATAGACAGGTAGACCAATGGTACAGAATAGAAGACGCAGAGACAAACCCAAAGAAATACAGTTATCTCATACAGGCAAGGGGTCAAAAACATACAATGGAGAAAAGATAGCCTCTTTAACAAATGGTGCTGTGAAAATTGGAAATCCACATGTAGTAAAGTGAAATTGAATCCCTCTCACCCTGTACAAAATTCAACTCAAAATGGATCAAGGACCCAGGAATTAGAGGAGAAACCCTGTGCCTAACAGAAGGAAAAGGAGGCCCAAATCTTCATTATGTAGGCTTAGACTTCCTTAACAAGACTCCTAAAGCACAAGAAATGAAAGCAAGAATCAATAAATCAGATGGATTCAAACTAAAAAGTGTTTTCTCAGCAAAGGAAACAGTTGATAATGTGAAAAAAGAGCTTACAGATTGGGAGAAAATCTTTACTACATGCACTCCAGAAAGAGCACTAATCTCCAAAATTTATAAAATACTCAAAAAACTACACCAAAAATACAAACAACCCAATCAATAAATGGGATAAAGAACTGAGCAGACACTTCACAGAAGATAAATAATCCATCAACAAATATATGAAAAAGTGTCCAATATCTGTAGTAATTAGAGAAATGCAAATCAAAACCACCCTAAGATTTCATCTCCAATTAGAATGGCTATTATCAGGAATACAAGCAATAATAAATGTTGGCATGGATGTGGGGAAAAAGGCACACTCATACATTGCTGGTGGGATTGCAATGTATGAGTGCAGCCACTTTGGAAAGCAGTATGGAGATACCTCAAAAAACTTGGAATGGATCCACCATTTGACCCAGCTATTCCACTCCTCGGCCTATACCCAAAGGACTTAAAATCAGATTGCTACAGTGATGCAGCCACATCAATGTTCATAGCAGCTCAATTCACAATAGCTAGATCATGCAACCAACCTAGATGCCCTTCAACACATGAATGGATAAAGAAACTGTGGTATATGTACACAATGGAATATTATTCAGCCATAAGGAAGAATAAAATTATGGCATTTGCAGGTAAATGGATGGAGTTAGTTTGTGTGGAGGGGAGAGGAGCAGGCAGGGGAAAGGAATGACAGTGGAATGAGACAGATATCATTATCCTATACACACGTATGATTACCCGAATGGTGTGACTCTACATCACGTACAACTAGAGAAATGAAAATTTGTACTTCATTTGTGTACAATGAATCAAAATCATTATGCTGTCATATATAACTAAATAGAACAAACATTAAAAAAATGAAAAGAACTGGACAGTTGTTTGGCAAAATTGGAAGAACTGGCAATACTGAGATTTCATTCCCTGGTGAAGGCAATTTTCTGGGGCTCAGTAGCAGTTCTGTGGATAGGTCCCATGCCCTTAAGTTGTTGTTGTTCCCACAGTTTACTACTCCCTGACCTGGCTGGCTTCACCCATTATTTTTCCTGACCTAAGTGTTTAAGTTTATATGCTGCACTAGTCCATTTTTCTTTACTATCACAAAATACTCAAGGCAGGCTGACTTTAAAAAGAAAAAAAGGTTTATTTAGTGCACAGTTTGGGAGGTTAAGGGATGTGGCTTATCTCTGGTGAGGTCTCACCATGGCTGAGTCCCATCATGGCAGGAGTACATGTGTGAGGGAGAAATCACATCACAGAACTGGCAGCTAGAAAAACACTAGAGTCCTGCAATCCCTTCTGAGACACCCTCCCTGTAATTAACCTAAGGGCTTCTCTCTAGGCCTCGCCTCACTGAGGACCAAGCTTCCGAGGCCCAAACCTTTGGCAAACACACATAACCATGCCTAAACCACTGCACATTCTTCATGGAAAGTGTGAGCCACCAAGCGCTCAGAGGCTGCCAGTCAGAGAAACAAGAGCAGTTTGTGCAAAAGCTTAGGAAACTACTCAGCTCAGGAATAAATTCAACTGCTATATTTTAAAAGCTGTATACTTAAAAGGCAGTGATCATAAAAATAATTAAAATCTTTTGTTTGATTCTTCCTTCTCGTCCAAGAGTCAATGCTGAAAATTAATTACATTTAAACATTTAACGTGAGAATTTCTATGTCAGGAAATGGGAAGTGGGATTGGTTCAGAGTTCATGGTCTCTACCAAGGTCAATCTGAGCGATTTGCTTCATGCTATTGGCAGGGCCCCAATCAGTGTGAGCAGGCCTTTGCTGAGAGAATTTCCATCACAAGCCTGCACAGGAAGGGCCAGTGCCCAACAGAATGGAGGAACTCCCACACTTTTCCTGCGTGAAGGAACATAATGCTCTGTGCTGCTGATCCTGGCACATGGAGCTTCAGTTCTTCATCATTTAAATCCTTTTAAATGTTTGAAGAAAAACCCTCAGTCATTTACCATCAAGGGCATGGAGATGGTAGAGATTAGGGAAGAAAGATCCCTTGGGTTCCCCACCTTCCTAGCTAGCTGCCTGCCATAGACATTTACTTTTACTCAAATTGGGAAGCCATCTAAATGGTGGTGAGGTGAGGCTGTAACTCAGAAGAGGCAGCAAGAAGAAACTAGTCCTGTGTGGGTTCTTTTATATTTTTTAAGTACTGTCTCCTGGTCAGAAAGTCTCTCTGAATTGCACCTGCTCTGGCCACAAACCTGTCCCCTTGCATGGACCACACATCAGCAAAACTCCCTGGCTTGGTCTTTCTGGCCTGCCTGTGGGGCCGTCCCCTCCTGCCCAGCCTGCTGAGCTGGCCTTTGCAGACAGATTGTGCCTATGTCTGCTTCTCACTTATTATGTCTCTTAAATTCAATTAGTGCCCTCATGCCGCGGGAGGCCAGCACGCTCTCCGAGCACAAGAAAGCAGCAGCCCCACAGCTTGTCCATGGCCCTGTCTTGGCATTTCCATGAAGCCTTTACCGCCCCACTATTTAAATTCAGTCCACAGCATGGGTCACAAATCAGTGGTTGTTGGAATGTATTATGAAGAAATAAACATTTATCAAATTGCTTTTCAAGAAGGTGAATAATTTAGCCAAAAAAAAAAAAAAATTACGACCACCATCACAACAAAATTGTGCTGCTGACTGACAATTTATTTGATTCCTCTGAGATGCTAGAAGCTGAAGTGTGCTCAGTGAATATTGATCAGCCGGATGCAGATAAATGGAATTCTTTATAATTCTTGGGTTACTAACTTGCTGCCAATTAAGAACTAAAAACATTTAAAGGCCTCCCCCACAGTATTAGTAAGTATCCCGAGGTTTGCTGCTGATCAGGGTGGCTGGCTTGTTATTGCCAAGTTAGCACTTAATCAGCAAAGAACACAAGTTTTTGCAGCAGTGCCCAGATACTTTTCAGTCTATCCGAGTGAAGTCATTTCTGGAGAATGTTTTTCTAAACAACTATTATCGTTATCTTTCCTGATATTTATTAAGCACTTGACCCATGTTAGGTATCATGACATCTCTTTTACATAATTGATTTAAGTCAATCCTCCTGACAACCCTTATGCTTGGTCTTGTTTTTTCATTTTATCATGGGGAAGCTGATGCTCAGAAAGGTAAATTCACTGTCCTTGGGGGAACACAGCTTGTGAGAGGCAAAGTAATGGTTTGTGTTCAGCTCAATCTAATTCAAAAGGCTTTGCTCATAAACACAACTGTATTCCATCTTAAATTAAGTCACAAGTCCTTTACCAGTGTTGACTCCAAACCATCTTCCATGATGGTTCATAATCTGGGGAATCCATAAAGGATCTCCTTTTCAACAAATGGGGGAGAAACAGGACTTTTCCTACATTGACAATCATCAGCCTCTGGAAAATCACATGGGATGACCTTCACTTGTGAATAGGACCAGGCTACTTATTGGGCATTGCATCCAGTTCATTGGTCATTAAGCATCTACTGAGTACCTGTGAGGTGAAGACAGGGCACTGAGGATTACGGGCGGTGTTGGGGTTGGCATGCAGAATGGGTCACCTATGAGTAAGTATCTCAACACTCAGCCTAAGTTTCCTTAACTGGTAGAGGGGGCTGAGAGGACTTGGGATAATTTTTCTGTTTGTTCTCAGAGCCTTTCTTCCCTCTTCCTTATCCCTGAATCCCAGTGAGGTCCAACACCTGCAAGCTCCCTTCCCAGCTGGCTTGCGGTGTGTTTGGCCAATGGAGAGCCCTGGCGAGGGTGGAGGTGGAGGAAGTCCTACATTGGCGCATTTCCCCCTCTTGAAGCAGCTCCATCTCTCCTGCTGTTTCAGCTCCTGCTGCACAAACTGACTTGGCTCCAGCTTCCCTCGCTGGTATTGACTCACAGCCCTGAGGACATGCCACCTCCCTGGTCGCTCCAGATCTGAGGTAACATCTTGTTTTGCTACGTTCTGGGTGGACTTACCATTCCTGTTATGCTACTCAACTCTTCCATAACCTGGATAACCAATTGCCTATCCTAAATTCCCAGTATTTGAAACACCTGAACTGATTTCTGACTTTCTAACGGGAGTGTGACCGATCCATCCAACTTTTGGCAATGGGTAGGATTAACTGAAACAAAAAAATTTATTTACTGTATCTAGGATATAAAAGGTCTTGATAAATCTCAAAATGCTCAGGGGGACAGGGATAGTGAGGAAGAGGAAACATCAAAGAATTATGATAAAGTAGGTTGTAACTGAGAGTAGAAAATGCTTCAGGTCAGAGTCGGTACCCTTGGGTCTCTGGTTCTGAGTATCGTTGCTTATAAGAAACTAGGTGAATACCTTAGGTTCTAATGGCTGATCTTGCCTATCAAATCTTGGAAAATATTTCTGAGCTACAAAAGGAAATATGTGAATGCAGTTGAGGATAAAGGTTGGGAATCAGGGAGGAATTAATGATTGTGGGGGGAGAGACATTTGACTGAGTCTCGAAGAGTGATTAATCCAGAGGTCACAGATCCAACAGCCAGCCTGGTCAGCTGGTCACCATATGCAAATTCCACATGAAAGAATCAGAAAAGACCGTGTTAGAAGGACAGCTCGTGGTAGGGACCCAACGGGACCAAGGCTGTTGTAGACATTTAGGTGTCTTCAATAAGGAGAAGAAGAATACAATTTGATATTTCCAATTTTCTCCTCAACCCACTTTTTGATATTTGAATTATTACAAGCCCAATCATAGGAATTCTCCCAAGAGATACTCACAAAGGCAACCTGGGATGTTCCACTTGTTTATATGAAGAAATTTACCCTGTTTTGTGCTATGCATAGTTTATTTGGGGTCTGAATGGCCTCTCAAGAGAATCTCTTTGTATCCTGGTTCAAATGGGGGTATTGGTGGGATACCAGCTGCTCAAACCTGTAGGTGGTGTTCATATCCTGAAGGGGACCCATGTCATTGCCCTGCAGTTGCCCACAGATCCTTTCCTAGTGAGATAAGAGATTGTAAGCAGACAAGTCAGGAATTCTGGGACAGGAACCTCGCTTCAGTGTTATGACTTGGCTTCATGTCCTGAGATATATTTGAGCAAAACACTCCAAACAGCTCATTAGTAAGAGATTGGTCTAGGACAGTTGTTTGGATGCTTCCTTCGGTACTTTGGATGCTCTGAAAAATTTGGCATTCGTAGTGGCTGGAGGCTAAGAGTATATTTATTGGGTGCAGAATGTCTTTTCATCTGCGAGTGAAACCTGTCTGGCGTCTGAAGTTGGTGCTTTTCCCCGTAGGCTTTCTCTCGTGGTGTTAATGAGGAAGGAGTTAAGTTGGAATGAGTGGGACCGGAGGAAGGAGAATATACATTCACAAAGAGCTGTTGTACTTTTCAATTTGAGCTTGCACTGCCAGATAACTTGGCAGGCACCAGGAACAGCTACTGCAGGACTAGAAAGTTACATGAATACCAGAGGGAAAAAACTGATTTGCTCACTAGGAAGCTCTATTAAGTGAACATCTGTTAACTGTAAAAATCCCATGCACCAAATGGGAAAATATAATGAAATTCAGAGCTTTTGAGCAAATTAAAATCATAAAATACCAGTGGGCAGGAATCTTTGTGTGTTTACCATTTTGAAATTTACATGGAAACTCAGAGCAAAGCAAAACAAAGCCGAAACACTTATAGTTATTTACTGTGGGCATGAATGGAACAGAGCTCTCCTTTGCTTTGGAAGACAGCTAAGAGTTGGGCAAAATGCACTCAGGAAGTTCAGGCGAAAAGCTCCCCAGCTTATATCTGTTGACACAATAAAAGATCGTGGCTCGGCAGTAGGAGGGCTGTAATCAGAACAAGGAGAGTCAGGAGCTTGGCTCTGTCCTTTGCGGAGTCAGGGACTATTATGGATTTCTGCTGTCCAGATGCTACTGAATTCCTAAAGGAGAGAAGGGAAGGAGCACAGAATGTGTGGTTTTTCCATATGGTGTGTGCCCAAGAAAAATGCCTTAGCAATATGGCGTGTGGAGGGAATTGAGTTTAAAATGCTCATCCCGCTTAGTGCATTGGATAGAAAGGACAACCCCAGGGCAGGCTTTAGAAAGGGATTTTGTGCATGCTCACAGTAGGGAAAATTCCATTCTGTGTATTTGATTTATTTATTTATTTTTAATGTAACCATCCTAGACTGGGCAACATGAGAAGAACACAGGTTAACTACAAAGTACAGATCTATGTTGAAGATAGGGTGAGGTCAGTTTAATTTCAATACTACATAAATCCCCGTGGCCCTTTGGGCATTGGTTATATTAATGGCCTTGAACGTTTATGCGGTGGCATTGGAGTTATTTAATCTTGTGATTATCTGTGCTGATTTCCGATGGGAGCAAAGGAGGGGTGGGGAGTTAACAAGGGAATGTTAAGCATAACAAAAAGTCAAAGGTACTTGGCGCATGAGAAGTTTTGATTATTGTCAGGTGCACATAAATAGAATGGGCTTCTGTAAAGATGTGTTGTGCCCCATGTTTTGCTGAGCTCTAATTGGAGACCTAGCTCCCCTAATTGTGCAGTGAGGTCTAGCTATTGTAGTTAAGAGGGAAGCTGTATATCAGGGGGCAGAGGGTAAAGCTTTTAAATAAAGCTTCTTTCCCAAATGCCTAAGCAAGAAATTGGAACAGAAATATACTATAGACCTAAAAAGTCTTAAAGTGCCTCTTAAATCTTTGCTACAATTACCATAATATGGAATAATAGAGAGGATACTATTTTTAAAAGCTTTTGAAGGTTGCAAGTAGCAGTCATAAATTGTGGGTTGCAAAAAATCTATAACTGTAGTTTTTCAGAAGTTTTTTTATTTTAATGAAAGAGAAAAGGTTTTAATAAAACTATAGAGAACGAATAGGGAACATCATGAGGCAATGGGAATATCTCAGTTCTAGGAGTCTAAATGATTGGCAAGTGTCTGCTTATTAAAAACAAACAAACAAACAAACAAATATTCTCCTTCCTGACCTCATGTGGGGACACTCAGATAAGTCTGATTTATTAAGACAATAACATGGAGGTAGCCATTTGACAGAAATAATTTGACGCTGGTGGACAGGTAAATAGTTTGGAAAAAATGAGGCAGAGAAAAAAAATGAGACAGATATTCTGGCTCTTTTGTGAAAAGAAAAATGCCACTAGGATATATTGCTCTAGAAAGTAACTTGTACCAATGACCTGATTACCTTAGAGAAAATGGTTCCCATGTCTATTCAATGGATTATGAGTGAGAATTATGAAAGATTTCTATTTGTAATGGGTTGCTAACAGATACCTACCCTTCCTCCCTCTCCCATCTCTCCATCTCCTCCCCTGACCATTTGTGCAAATAGAAGAAAGTATCTTTGCATCATCCACCATTAGATACTAACCAAGAACACCTTCTCTTTGTGATTAGTGATGAATGCTTCTCTAGTGATGAATTCCTAATCCATCAATGAAAAATCAATAATGATTTGATAGTCAAGAGGTACAACTTTACTAAGGGCAGACAGGTCTGGTGAGACACTTTCACAGGTGGAGTCCAAAATGGTTTAAACCCCAAAAGACTTATCAGCTCTACTTGTGAAGATGATGACTTAGAGGTGGAACAATATATATTGTGTATATTATGTATATTGCATATACATAATATTATATATTATATATAATATAAATGTATATTGTGAAACATTTTCTTTTACATCCTACTTTTATTCCCCTCCCCTTCTTTTCAAAATGGTAAGTGAAAGTTCTTTGAAAGGTAAGACAGGTATTGTGTAAGGAGGAGAGTGACACATGGGATTTGGATGGGACCAAAGCAGGGTTGATGGGGAGGCACATGGACCAAGGGGGTCTGGGAGGTTACCAGATGGTGTTAATTTGCCCGAAAAAGTGATTTCTATGATGAGCTTTGACTGAGTTAGATGGTGATGGAAGGAAGATGGAAGAGAACTGAGGAAGGAGAAAAGATGGAAAAGACATTGCATATGAATATACATCATGCACAACCATAGAAATGAAAATTTGTACCCCATATGTATACAATGAATCAAAATGAAGTCTGTTTAAAAAAAAAAAAGAAAAAGACATTGCATATGTGGTGGGGAAAAGAAAAATTTGAGGTAGATGGGTGAACAGAAGTCAGGTGGTAGAGATGGTAGTAGTTAGTGACTAGTGACCAGGATCTTCTAATAAATATTTCCAGGAAGAATTCAGGGATGTTGAGTTACAATGACTAAATATAATAATCATAAGCCTCTTGGTTCCATGTGGTCAATTTCTGCCTTCCTCAATTTTATTGATGTGTGAAATTACAAGTACATCTTTGATTTGTGGATGGATGGATCGATCTATCTCTATCTATCTACCTACCTACCTACCTACCTACCTACCCATCCATCCATCCATTTATTTTTTCAACTATTTTTAAAGACAATGCCAATGCTATCTTCTCTAGAGCTTTGCTGTGAAGCATGTGGGCAAATATTCTTTATTTTTTCATGTTGGAGTTAAGGTAGAGGGAACCCCAAAGGTCTTTTCATGCTTTTCTATGTTCTTGTTACTGTTATGAATTTTTTTCCCCTCATCTGATTCTAATCACCTTGAAGGTGATTTTTTTTTTAAATAATATTTTACTACCTAACACAAGATGGAAGTTTCACAAATGTTTATGTAAATGACTAAACAATTGATGAATAAATCTCATCAAAGGATCTTCTGCTGTAAAATTTGCCTGTTTTCCCCATTTCCTGTAGTTTATGTCATGCTATTTTAAAAGGCATGTTAGTGCTTCCTTCACCTAGCATATGTTTATTGAACATCTGCTGTGTCTCAGTGCTTTGGTACAGAGGTGAATAGGAAGGGAACTTTGGTCTCCAAAGACACATGTTTAAGTAAAAAAGGGTGAAAGGCTCTTAAAAAGCAATAAATAGTATTATGGGATAGTAAGGGGCTAAAGAGAGACACAGGCAGTGCACTTGCAGAAAACCAAGAGGGAAAGGATCAGTTGTGCCTGGGAAGACATGGAAGCAGAGAAACTGGTATGGTGACTCGTGTGCTCTGACTTAACACTTTCCTTCAGAAACTCTAAAAGGCAAACTTAATATTCTGCATTGTAAACGTATTTTGCTTGATAAATTTGTTTTTGGTTTCCATTTTAAATGTTACAGTTTTCCTGATTCCAGTAATATATACCATGTAGAAAACTTGGAAAATACAGAAAATGGTATTGATATTGAAGTCATTCATAATTTTACTGCTTAGAAATAATTCCAATTAGTGTTTATTTTTCCTCCCTGTCTTTTTTCCTTCCATATTTTTATTAAAATATTTCTCTATATTTAAAAATTAAATCAGTATCACATACATATATACAATCTTTATAGTTTATTTGTTCTAATTAGTTATACATGACAGTAAAATGCATTTATGCATTTTAATAAATCATACATAAGTGGAGTATAATCTCTCCTTTTTTCTGATTGTATGTGGATCTTAATTCATAATAAGGGAAGCACAGTTACTTTAGATAGGTAGAGGAGAGGGAAAGGTGGGGAAGGGGTGTGGGGGTAGGAAGGACAGTAGAGTGAAACAGACATTATTACCTCATGTATATATCTGACAACATACATATATTTTTATATTCTTATTCCATCTACTCCATTTCAATTTTATAACACTACAGGGAGCAGGTCTATATGTGCAGAAAATATAAATTTTATTCCATAATCATAGGAAAATGAAAAATGTTGCAATTTTTTGGGGGGTGTACCAGGGATTGAACTCAGAGGCACTCCACCACTGAGCCACATCCCCAGCCCTATTTTGTATTTTATTTAGAGACAGAATCTCACTGAGTTGCTTAGGGCCTTGCTGTGGCTGAGGCTGGCTTTGAACTTGAGGTCCTCCTGCCTCAGCCTCCCAAACTGCTGGGATTACAGGTGTGGGCCACCTCGCCAGACCATGCAGTTTTAATTTCATTTCCTTAATTTTAAAATATTCTATAAATGTATAAATAAAAATAGTAAAGAATCCTTTTGTACCCTTCTCCTAGCTATAGTAAAAATCAATGACCCCTCTGGTTTCATTTATACCTGCATATACTATTCACCCACTTCCCAAATATTTGCAGATACTATAAATATTTTAGAATGGATCTGATTTTCTAATATCTTAAAATATCCAATTAGTAAGCATTTTTAGATTCAAAAATGTAAAAGTTATTTGGTTAAAATGAATGAAACCAAATAATATCTACTTATGGAATTGGGTCAATTATATCCAGTAAGTCTCTTTTTATATCTTTGCAACCTATGTGGTTAAGGAACTGTGATGTTTTGCAGTGTTTCCTTCATCTTGGATTTTGCTGATTGGAATCACTTGTTTTTATTTAATTTGCTCCTTGTACCCTGTACTTCCTGTAATCTGATCTTTATCAGCTGGAGTTTTAATGTTATACATTTTTTATTTTTTGTGAAAATACATATCGGGTTTGTATATTTTAATCAGGTGACAAATAATGGAAGTACTTTGTATTTTGATGTTAGCAGTTTACATGATATTCTCTAGATCTATTATTTAGGGCAAATTAGGTTTTTTTGAAATTCCTAACTTTCCTTAAAAATATCATTCCATCGTTATTCATTTTTGTATAGTTTTTAATGCAAAGTCTTTCTTTTTTCTCTTCTAAGTATATATGACCTGTCTATTTTTTCCTGGCTACTTTTAATATTTCCTGTTATGAATTTTAGTAATTTGATTATGTGCATTGGTATGGTTTTCTTTGTGTCTGTTCTGGTTGAGGTATCCATCTTTTCATATCTGAGAGTTGAAAGTGTTAATTAAATTTGGAAAAATTTGACATTCCTTCAAATGTTTTCTGTCCTTTCCACCACTCTTCTGCTTGACAATTTCATATCATTTACTGTGACTCTTTCACTTTATTTTTGTGTGCTTTATTTCAACGTATTTTATTGCTGCGACATCATGTTCACTGAACTTTCCTCTGCAGAATACCATCTATTGTTGTGTTAAGCAATTCCAGTGAATTTTTCATTTCTTTTTTTTTTTTTTTTTTGTACGGGGGTTGAACTCAGGGATACTCGGCCACTGAGCCACATCCCCAGCCCTATTTTGTGATTTTTATTTAGAGACAGGGTCTCACTGAGTTGCTTAAGGCCTCACTAAGTTGCTGAGGCTGGCTTTGGACTCATGATCCTCCTGCCTCAGCCTCCCGAGTTGCTGGGATTGCAGGCGTGCACCACCGTGCCCGGCAAATTTTTCATTTCTGATGTTACATTTTTCATGTCTAAAAGCTCCATTTGGATCTTGGATTATGTATTTCTCTCCCCATTGTTTTTATGGGTTTCTTTATTTGAGCTTAATTAAATTAGTTGACTTACGTGTGTGTCTGATAGTTCCATTACTATGTCATTGCTCAGGTTTTTCAAAACTGATTTTTCTCCTGGGTTTGAGTCACATCATTGCTTTGGAGGATGCATGATTTCATATTGTCTTCCATGGGTGTGTTCCATGAGGATGGAACTTATCTGTCTTATTAACTGCTATATTCTTAGCACCTGGACTAGAATTTAACCAAGTATTTCTTCTCTGCCATTTGCAGAACTCGAGTTGAAAATCCAATATGACCCCATGGATGGGTAAAAACTAGGATATGTATATAGTAAAGAAAGACTCAAAGTACAATCTCCTCTGGCTGTTCTGAGAAAACTTCTCATTTCTTTGCCTGTTAATCATCTGATTTTTATGGAGGGCAGTAGTAAAAAATGGGTCTCACTGGGACAAAATAAAGGTGCCTACAGGGCTAGGTGCCTTCCACCCACTGGAAATTACCTGCATTTCTTGGCTCATTGGCCCCCTTCCATGTTGAAAGCCACGATCAAGTCTCTCTCATCTTCTACCTTCCTTTTCCTCAGTTAAGGACACTTGTGATTACATTGGACCAACCAAGAAAATTCAGGATACTTTCCTTAATGTCACCCTAATTAGCAACCTTAGTTCCATCTACAACATTAATTCTCTCTGCTATGTAAGATGATACATTCAGAGATTCCAGAATTTAGGATGTGGATATCTTTAGGAGAGCAAAATTCTGCCTACCACAATGCCTATTATCCATTTTTTCCTCTATAATAACTATGTGAATCTTTTATTTCATGTTCACCTCTTAGGATTATTGCAATGACCTTTGACTTTCTTTTCTCTCTTTAGAATGTTCATAAGATTAAAAAAATATCTAGCAGACAAATTTCCTTCAAGCTTCATTGGTAGCTTTTTCGGTAAGGTACTGCTCACCAATATTTTATGACACCCATCAACACACATTTGTTATGTGCAGTACTGTTTGTATTTAATTATGCTCATATACTATCATAATTTATAAACTTATAAACATGTAAGAGAAATTTAAAAAGATGCACAATTGAAGCACAATTTTAAAGTTTCTAAAAATTTTGTAATTTAAAACCCTAGTAAAAATTTCAGTGCTATTGTGATTAAATTACACATCATATTTATTGAAATCTTGGCTTAACAGTTCTAACAAATCAAATATTTTAGGTTATCTACTGATTGTTTTGATACTTAATATAGATTTTATAACTTAAAAATTTTCATAAACTTTATATGAGAGAATGTCACTTATTGTACTAACTCATGGTGCTCACTTTTCAATCCATTTTGCCCATTATGTGGAAGTTTGGGGGCTTTTTGAAGGGGTTGGCTAGATTTTTGACACCTAAGTTCTACTTTCTTTAATCTGTTATTGAAAATTAGTCTTTCGAATTAATCAAACATTTTCATATAAAGAGTCATGTTCAAACAATCTGAAACTTAAGATTTCTAGTTCCATTTTCAAGTTTAAATGTATTGATACTTTTAAAAAATACGTGACAATCTTGTCATGTGTGTGTGTGAGAGATAAAAACAGGAAAATATCCTAACATTGATATCCTATGTCTTCTGTCTAGAGATGTTTTTTCCTCTCCTAAAAGCTATTACTTCCTTAGTTAAAGGAAGTTAAAATGTTAACATTTATTCATCTGGAAGAACAAAAGACCCAGAATATCCAAAACAATCCTGAGCAGGAAGAATGATGTAGGAGGTATCACAATACCAGATCTTAAACTTTACTACAGAGCAATAGTTACAAAAACAGTATGGTATTGGCACCAAAATAGACAGGTAGACCAATGGTACAGAACAGAAGACAGAGACAAACAGAAGACAGATAACATAAGTTCAGTTATCTCATACTAGACAAAGGTGCCAAAAACATGCAATGGAGAAAAGATAGGCTCTTCAACAAATGGTGCTGGGAAAACTGGAAATCCATATGCAGCAAAATGAAACTAAACCCATATCTCTCAACCTGTGCAAAACTCAACTCAAAATGGATCAAGGATCTAGGAATTAGATCTGAGACTCTTTGCCAAATAGAAGAAATAGTAGGCCCGAATCTTCTTCATATTGGCTTAGGACCAGACTTTCTCAACATGACCACCAGAGTGCAAGAAATGAAAGGAAGAATCAATAAATGGGATGGATTCAAACTAAAAAGCTTTTTCTCAGCAAAGGAAATAGTCAAAAATGTGAAAAGAGAGCCTACAGAGTGGGGAAAAAAATCTTTTCCACACACACTTCAGACAGAGCACTGATCTCCAAAATTTATAAAGAACTTACAAAACTTTCCACCAAAAATGCAAAGAACCCAATCAATAAATGGGCTAAGGAACTGGGCAGACACTTCACAGAAGATGATATACAGGTGATCAACAAATACATGAAAAAGTGTTCATCATCTCTAGTAATTGGAGAAATGCAAATTAAAACCACCCTAAGATTTCATCTAACTCCAATTAGAATGGCTATTATCAGGAATACAAGCAATAATAAGTATTGGCATGGATGTGCGGAAAAAGGCACACTCATACATTGCTGGTAGAGTTGCAAATTGGTGCGGCCACTCTGGAAAGCAGTATGGAGATTCCTCAAAAAACTTGGAATGGACCCACCATTTGACCCAGCTATCCCACTCTTCAGTTTATACCCAAAGGGCTTAAAATCAGTAGAGTATAGGGATGCGGCCACATCTACGTTCATAGCTGCTCAATTCACAATAGCTAGATTGTGTAACCAACCTAGATGCCCTTCAATTGAAGAATGAATAGAGAAACTGTGGTATATATACACAATGGAATATTACTCAGCCATAAAGAAGAATAAAACTATGGCATTTGGTGGTAAATGGGTGGAGTTGGAGAGTATCATGCTAAGTGAAATAAGGGAAGCCCCCAAAACCAAAGGCCAAATGTTTTCTCTGATCAGTGGATGCTGATACATAATGGGGGCCATGTATGGAGGGGATAAGAAAAGAATGGAGGAAGTATGGATGGTGTAAAGGAAAATGGGACAGGAGGTGGGTAGGGGAAGGAAAGATAGTAGACTGAGACAGACAGTATTACCCTATGTATATGTAAGATTACATGAATCGTGTGAATCTACATTGTGAAAAAAAAGAGATATTCCCTGCTCTATAATTATATCAAAATGGATTCTACTGTCATGTATAATTTAAAAAAAATGTTAACATTCAAAAATGTTACTTTTTGTACTGGGGATTTAACCCAGGGGCAATTTATTCCTGAGCTACCTCCTCAACCTTCTTGATTTTTATTGAGACGTGGTCTCCCTAAGTTGCTTAGGGCGTTGCTAAATTGCTGAACTGCCAATCCTCCTGTCTCAGCCTTCCGAGGCTTGGGATTACTGGTGTGCACTACGGCAACAACAAGGATTAGACAAGGCATGTGTGATTTTTGTTTTTCCCTATTAGTTGTTTTTTGTTTTTAATCATAGAGAAGGTCTCAAAATTCATACTTTTTCATGTAAAAGAAAAATGCCTAACTCATTTTTAATTTGCCATCTTTACAACTGTTTCACATACTCTCGCTTGTGATAACAAAGGCCTTTGAAATGTGAGATGTTCTGGATGAGTCTGCACCTTGTGAAGTATGATAAGAGCCCTATTAATCGAAGTCGTCCACAATGGTGACATCAGAGCAGCTACACAAGCTCTGGAAGTAAAGCCAAGATTGAGGGAAATGACTCTTTCAAGAGTCCTCTCTATCCATTTGTGATTCATGTCCATCCAACATGGGGGCCAAGTAAGGAAGCCATGCTGCTCTTCATATTAAAACATGTACTTAAGACATGTCAGTAAATGTTTTAACATGTTCTTCCCACTCTCACACGATTATTTTGTGAATCCCAATATTTAGAATTTTATATAGGAGAATACATGGAATTCACAGCCTTCTAAGATCCGGTATGAATTTTATGACTCACCTATGATTTTTTTTTATCCTCTACATTTCCTCATGTTATTCATTCTTTAAAATCTACCATTCTTCCCTCTTTCATCAATGTTCTCTGTTTCTCAAAATTCAAGCTACCAGGACTGACTAACTGAAGTTGCACAGCAAATATTCATTGAATGAAAAGGCCTTCTGTGAACTCTTGTATTTTTCTTGTAATTACGTACCCACTTCTTTGTTGATTTGCTAGTTTGTATGGTTAGACTATAATCCACAAAAGCCTATAGGGAGATTGTCAAAATTTTACTTAACATAAAATGTTTACATTTGGGTCTGAAACAAGCACAAAGTAGGTGTTTAGTAGTCATCTGAGTAAAGGATTATGACTCTGAAGCCTTCCAAGATCTTAAATTCCACCTCGCCAAAACTAATGCTGCCCTTGCAGTTCCATAAGATCTGTGCTATGTACAGACTAGGAATTCAATTACTATTTCATTGGAATGAGAGTCTCAGGCTTTGTGGGTTTTAGATGTTTTGTTTTTACTTTGTGGTTGGATTTGACCCAGTGGTAAAGGCACAAGGAGAGTTTTGACAGAGTGTCATTCAGTTGATAGGGAAAGTGATCTGGAAGGGTGCCTGATGCTGAACATCAAACTTGTAGTTGTTCACTCACCGAAGTCATGCCTGCATATGCTCTTTCCCAGCAATGAGCAATCTGCACAGGACTGTACCCAGTAGAATCATACCATGAGCTCATTTGCAGCACTTTAAAAACAAACCCCAGAATGCAATATCACAACTGTTCTCTTCCTTTTTGATCTTGCCTCATTAGGAGGACAGGGGAAAGGTGGTATAATGCGTTGACATCTGTCAATACTTTGTGTTTTTCGTTCATTAAAAATTTCAGATCCTGTTTTCCTAGAGGCTCCATTTACCAGGGAGGGTGAGGAGAAAAACACTAAACAGGTGTTCTTGACTTGAAAAACAGCAATTTCAGGCAAATCACAAGGGAAGAACTTGGAAATTTTCAGATTCTGAAGTTGTCACGGGGAGATAAATTTGGGTTACACATTTGCCTCTCATCAACAACTTTGTTTAACATAAATTTCTGTAGTGCACGAGGCACCTGATTTCTCTAAGGGCAAACACGCTTCAGGAAGCAATTGTGCTGTGCAGAGGTAGTGAATATCTCCCCAGATTTCTTCCAAGTGTACAAATATGAGCTGGAGGAACAGTGTGGAATTCCAGCTTTTGCTAAGAAGAAAAGTATGGGAAAAACTATAGGAGAAAATACCAATGGTAAGTATTTAACTTGGTTAATGAGAAAGTGTGCATTTTGAGGAAACTTCACTTTCAATATTTCTGTAAAACCACAAGAATTATTTGTCAAACAGTAAGGGTACAAAAGTCTCCCAATTGAAAGGAATGCATAGTATGGTGTTCATCTTTTCTGAAGTAAGAGCTTCTCAAACTGTTGGTTGTTTTCTATAAGAACGGTTCTCAAAATGTATACCCAGAGCAAGAGCATTTGCATCAAGTAATAGATGATTAGAAAAACATATTATTTGGCCACACCTGGAAATACTGAATCAAACTCTGGGGTAGAGTCTACTAAGCTAAGGAAATGTTCTGGGTGGGTTCTGATGTATGCTAAAATTGGACAGTCATTGCTCTAAGGAAATCAATTATTGATGAAGCTGACAAATATTCAGTGAGTAATAAGTTTAAATATACTGTCCCGACCACTTAAAATCTGTAGTAAGAAATAGTCAAACTCTTCCTCTCCTGCAACTTAACTCCAAGTAGGCAGCTTTAACAAGTTAAAGGAAATGAGCAATATATTAGTTGGAATACATTATTTTGGACCCTGCAAGATACTCTTTTAAATGCCCAAGGTATTTGAAATAGATTCTTGGAAAGAGTTGAAAGATAAGGCATTGGGAACAGAACCAGATTTATGTCATTTGAAAATTCTAATTTCTTTTCCTTTCATGACTGACTCTCCTGGGACTCTTGTCAAGATTTTTATCTGGATGCACTGGATCCATGGCTCAAACAAATGGGCAGTTGATCTGCATATATTCCATCAAATAATTTATTGATCATCCTTCTCTGCTTGGCACTCTGGTGTGCAAATTAGAAATTCACTGACATTATCCTTGTTGTCTAGGCTTTTATTCTATGGAGGAATATCATTAAGTCAAATGATATATGGGATATACAACTGAGTAGCAGTCAAGAAACAGATGGCTCACATTATTAAATAACTATGAATGAGTATTCTTTTCATGAAGAATTGACGGAATAATGGAGTTTAAGCATTGAATACAAGGCAAGTGAGAATCAATAGGAATTGAATAACTTTTGACTAACTAGTCACATTTTGAAATGTTGTTTTTCCTAACTTTGAGAAATACTCATAATGAAACACGCAAATAAGTCAGAAGATGAGTACAACATCCACACATTCTTCTTCCTTTTCCTTTTCCCTCTGTATATACAGTATTGCCATTTATTTAAAATTTTAATTTGCTGCAGAAATTAAATATTTTAATTTCTTAATTCAGTACAGATCTCTTGAATAAGCACATCTTGATAATTGCCACAATGCCATCATTCATAAGAAAATACTAATTCTAGAAATTTTTGAATATTAGTCCTCAAATATCTGCATTTTTCTCAAGAATGTCTTTTTTAATAGTGTTTTCTAAAATCTCCATATGAAGATCCATTCAAGGATTCTGAAAATCATTTTGCTTCAATTCTACTTGGCTGCTTTTAATCTAGAGCAATTCCTCTACTTTGTTTTCTTTGTGATATTGATATTTTGAGGATTTCAGGACAGTTATGTCTAATCACTTATATCCTTGGTTTACCTGATTGTTTCCTCTTTGTGTCATTTAATGTGTGCGTCTGTCTACTGGATTTACTGTGCACCGGAATTTACATTTACTGTCTTGACCAGATTTCATTCAATAAATATCTGACTGCTTACAACACCCCAGATACATTGTAAGCAAAACAAATAAAGCTTTGTTTTCATGATACTCAAGTTCTACTTGGTGTGGGGACTTTCATTAAACACTTTAAAACTATATTTAAAACCTTGTGGTAAATGCTATGATAAAAATTAAACAATCAAGATGATGTGACAAATAAATTACTGGTGAGAGTTGGTAGTACAGAGAATACTGAGCAAGGTCTTATTTTGGAGATAACTGAAAAACGATTGAATAAAAATGACAGGAAGTGAGGGTGATGAGGGACAAAGAAAATCAATTTGCTACCCATTGCCTAAAGCAAAATTTCTTAGAAGATAGTGAATTTTAAATTTCTCGAATGAAAGAGAGCTACACAAGTACTTAACAATTGTGGAAGGATGATCAGATAAACCATCAGTCAGGTTGGGGAGGCAGTCTTGATCAATCAGATAGTAATTCCCCTGAATTATATTCTGTTGCCATTGGTTATTAACTGTACATACCATTTCTACCTGGCTGGGTGCAGTAACATTAACACAGTATACAGAAAGGAGAAATTAATCCCCAAGAGGTATAGTTCAAAGTTTTTGAATACTGTTGATCTTTATCCTTTCAAATTGCTCATAATGCCACAAAGCATTTCTTCGGGTATCCGCCATACAGAATTTCTTTGGGTGTCGCATGCCATACGCAAATACTTTGGATATCACAATATCCAGTCTTCCACTGTGAAAAATTGGGCAAGTGGAATTATTTTAGCTCTTCTGCATGTTTATCATCTTTCTTCTCCTTCAAGTGTGTGTTTGCCCACTTTTTAGGTGGTGAACCTAGGAATATATGAAAAAGAAACGTGTGTCCACACAAAAACTTGTCCATGAATGCCCATGGTAACAGAGTAAAAAAATTAAAATAACCCAACTACCCATCAGTGGATGAACAGATACATAAAACATGGTGTATACATGCAATGGCAAATTATTTGACCCTAAAAATGAATAAATTATAGATGCAACACCATGGATAATTTTTTTAATGCATTACATTCAGTAAGCTCATTGCACATAGATGTCACTAAAAGCATTCGTGGTGAATAGAGGGAGACACTGAGGAGGATGCTATTGTGAACAATTTTTTTTTTACTCCTTGGCAGAAAAACAATATAAAGCTGGATATGTGAGTGCACGCGAGTGTCATAGTAGCATGCTGGACGCTTGTGTCAGATGAAATATCTACTTACACACATGGTATACATTTAGTAGGAGGTATCTCATCCATGGGTGATTTCTCAGCCAGCATTTGGCATAGTCTGTGGGAGAGGTTTTTGACACCTGTCAGAAAGATTCAAGGAAATGCCAGCTCTGGAAGTACATGGGGAGGGAGTAGATTGAATTCTAGCTGTTGGGAAGAGAATCCTATGGAGACAGAGAGGAGCAACTGACGTTCCTCATAACCATTCCTCATATTAGACCTCAATCCTCCCATCTGTGAGAATCATCTGTAAAATGTATTTACTGAAAATGCTTGATGCACTGATGTGTCAAGAAAAACAACCAAAGAAGATATTTTCCAGCTGTAGAGAACTTTGAGGGATTTGTAATCAATGCTTAAGGTTCTGGGCAAGTTGGGTTGTTTCTGATTTATGCATTTTGTGCTAAAATGGTGTGTGTAATTGATTTTAATTTAAATTTAGGTAGCCATGTGTGACTGTGGTTATCATATTGAACAGAGCAAATTTAGAGACATGTCAGGGTAATAATTTTTTTTAAAATGGTCAACAACTGGTTATGCAATCTGATTATTTTAGTGTTGGATTAAGATTACTAGCATAGTTCTATGATGTTCATGCCTGAATTGCTTTCTGGGAGGTGTCTACTGTGCTGGTCATATTGACTGGTACACGTTCCTCCCCCTTCAACTTTTGGTAGTAATAGCTCTGCTCCTAGTGTCAGTGCTTCAGCATCTGCAGCTTCTTCCTTCTTCTCATGGGTCATTTCCTTTTCTTTGCAAGAAATACTGAGATATTCACTTTGGCTTAGACTTGTGTGCTCTTTCAAACTTTGCCAGCAGCCCTGGTCTGTGTGTTCTATGAGAAAATACACGTCATTCTGATCCCTTCAACAGTTTATCATCTCACACTCTTAATTTTTCTATGTGATATGTTTAAAAAAAAACTTTAAAATGTAACTTATCAGTTAGACATCAAAAGTAATTGCCTATGCTAGGTTAGAAATGCACCCCTGTATTTTCCATTACCCATACCCACAGGCTGGTTCAATCCTGACTCTTCAACATCCTTCTCCTCTCAACTCAGGACATGCTGGCAGTTTTCCTTCCTTTAGGAAAACTGGAACACTCCATGAATCTCACATGATTTCGTACAGGGCAATGCTACTCTTCCCAGTGTTGTTCACTCTTAATGTATGTGCTGAAGTGAGAAGAGTTCTTCCTTTTAGACAGCTGTCGGACTGTAACTAGTCCTTGGCTAGTTACAGCCAAGAAAGCCAAGAAACTGTAACTTGGCTAGTTACAGTTAAAGCCAGTTAAGTCCTTGGCTAGTTACAGTTAAGTCCTTGGCTAGTTACAGTTAAAGCCAAGAAAACTTGGCTTTTCCCCTGTTTGCACCCTGACATGGATCTTCTTTAGTTGACACATGCAGTCTTCTCAGCCCCCTCATGGGAGTTAATGCCTTATGTCCCCCTTGGAGTTACACTAACAGCTGCGACTTCTTATTGGACTATTTTGCACACGGCTTGCCCTCCATGCATGCTGGCCTCCCTGTTCCTCATTAACCACTCCTGGCTTTCAAACCACATCTTTTGTCTATCACTACTAGCTCTGACAAAAATTGTCTTACTGTTTAAATACTACATGCCAAAGTCCTTTAAGGTTTATTCTGCTATTCCTACATGCTTCATCTGCTGTTTATTGGGTTCATGCTATGTTCAGACATGAAGCTGGGCACTGTGTCTTTTGGGGAACTTGTAGTCATGGGGGGAATCAGACGAGTCAATAGGCAATTATGATAGGGTGTGAGAAGCTTCCATCTCATTATCCGCAAATTGTCATAAATCACATTGGCTTTTCTGAATTCATAGTTGATCACTGGACAGAGTGCTTAGTTCCATTTCTAATTTTTGTTTGTTCTCTTACCATCAGTATATTTTCATATGTTAATCTTATGTGCTCAATTAGATTGTTAATACCTTGTGGACAGAGAACACGTTTTATATAGTTTAACATACCCTGTAGCATCTACCCTGCAATATTTCATATAAAAAGTACATATTAAATATAAATATATGACAATCTTATAAGGTAACTATGTTTTACCTTCGGGAATCTTTCCTGTGGACTGTATAACCATTTCTCTGTCCTCATAAAATTTGGGAATGTGGTGAAGTAAACTGAGTAAAAACAAATCTAACTTTATGTTCAGTGATGATTTTAAACATGAATTACATGCTATTTAAAGGATAGTATGTATTGCAAAATGTTAGGTGCTTACACTTGGTATTTCCCCTAATATAATATACTCAATAAATCTTAAATACGAAGAACATAAATTAGAAATGAATTTCCAAGCTTCTATAAAATTTCCAAGATATACACTAATAATCAGAAGCCAATAAAATAATTGTTAGGTTATACAACCAGATGTTGATTTTTTAAGTGTATCTTTTATTAATATAATTGAATTTATGAATCCTTAATTGGGTGAAGCAGATTTTTCTGATAGTGTAATATAAGAGAGAAACATAAATGACTATAATCTTACAATAGATACAATTAAAATTTAATATTATTGCATTTTAAGCTAACACTGACTTAGTCACAGATGCTGATGTGAGCTCTTTTAAAACTTCACTTTCCCTAAGGAACTTTTTTTCTCTTTGCTTTTGATTCAAATTTTAAGAACCTTATTAAGGTATAATCGCTCATAAAAATACACATATTTAAGATGTAAAATTGGTTATATTTTTGACAAATACATTTTGACAAATGTATCAGTGATACATTACAATAATGAAAATGGAAATATCCATCAATGACAAGTTTCTTTTCCCTTTGTGATCCCTCCCATCTATCTGTCAGTAGCAACAACAAATCTCTGCTGTCAGTAAGTCAGTAGAGGTGTGCATTTTTTATAATGTTATGTAGATGGACCAGTATTTATTTTCTTGTCTGTCTTTTTTCCACTGATGGCAGTTTTGAGAATTATCCACACTATAGCATTTAACAGTCATTCACTACTTCCTATCGCTAAGTAGTATTCCATTGTATGGGTATACCACAATTGATCCATTTACCAGGTGATGGACATTGGGGTTATTTCCAGGTTTCAGTTAGTACAAATAAATGCACATGCATTTATATGGACGTATGCTTTCATTTATCTTACATAAGTATTTAAAAGTGCAGTGACAAGGTCACCTAATAAGGTGTTGGTAATCTGTTCAGTACCATTTTATATTTTCACAACATCATATAAAAATTCCAATTGATCCACATCCTTGCCTACACTTGGTACAATCACTCCTAAATTTTAGCCATTCCAATGTGTTTGCAGTCACATCTCATTTGTTTTCCTGATAATGAATGATACTGAGCAGTTTTATGTATTCTTCAGTCATTAAATACTCTTATGAGTATCTGTTCACATGTTGCCTCTATTTGAATGATTTTTTCTTATTATACACTATACCTGTAAGTCTTTATCTGACATATTCTATGACTGCTTCCTTTATGTCTGTGACTTGTTTTTCAAAAGTCTTTGAAAGGAAAAAAATAATCTTTTATGGTTTTAAACATCAAAGCTTTGCCTACTTCAGTCAAAAAGAATTTTTTTCTTGTTTTTCTTTTATAAGTTCTGTAATTGAGATTATTAAATATAGGTTTCCTGCCAGGCATGATGGTTCATGTCTATAATCCCAGTAATTCAGGAGGCTGAGGCAGAGGAGAATCGCAAGTTGGAGGCCAGCCTTGGCAACTTTGTGAGGTCTTATCTCAAAACAAAACAAAGAACTGGGGATGGAGCTCAGTGATAAAGTACCTTGGGTTCAATTCCCCAGTACAAAACTAAAAAGCCCATAAATTTAGGTTTATTATTCATTCTGTAAAAATTAACAAATGGTATAAATTATAGGTTAAAGCTTTTTAAAAATTTTTTAGGAGGGCAAAGGCAATAAAGTATCATTTGTAGTAAAGACTAAACTTTCTCTACTGAATTATCTTTATGACTTTGTTTGAAGCAACCACTAATTTATTTTCTGTATCTGTAGACTTGCTCTGAACATTTCATATACAATGAATAATGGAGTATATGGTATTTGTGACTCTCTCATTTCACTTACTGTTTCCATGCTGTAGTGTGTATAAATAATTTATTCATTTTTATGGTCAAATATTTTGCCATTGCACATATATCTGCTCATCCATTGATGGTAGTTGGGTTATTTTAGCTTGTTCACTAGTTGCTATGGGCATTTATGTACAAGTTTTTGTGTGGAAATGTTTTCATTTCTTTTTCATATATTCCTGAAAGTGGAATTTCTGGATTATTGTTTAACTGTTTAAGTTTTTGAGTAACTTCTCATTGTTTTATGTAGTGGGTACACCATTTTTGCATTCCCAAAAGCAATGTATTGTGATTCTAATATTTGTATTTCCTGACATAGAAAGAATGTGAGGGTGGTACTCATCATTGTGTGATGAAGTATCTCACTACAAATTTATTTATTTATTTAAGAAATGAATTATATTAAGACAAATGCTGTTTCTTTTTAAAAATTTGCAAATGTATTTAGGGTTTTTGCCATACAAATAGCAGCAATAAGCTAATTAAGGTAACAAGAAATATTTTTAATATTTATATTTATATATACACATATATACACATACATATATGGACTCACGTGTGTATATTCATTTATGTGAAGCATTACAGAATTTCTGTAACTTGTACGGATTCCATCTTTTAATCTTTCATGTGAACTATGATGGAAAACTACTAATGGTGAAAGTGTGTTCAGAATATTCTGAATCAAGTTTTTGGTGTTTTATTTTTTAATCTACTAGTACACACATTTATTCTCCAGTCTCTAATTTAGCTATTTTAAGGTTTAGCATTATTATTATTATTTTTTTAAATTTTTACAGACTTCATTTGGATTCATTGAATACATATGGGATACAAATTTTCATTTCTATGATTGTGCATGATGTACGTTCATACCATTATTGTTAATCATACATATACTTAGGGTAATGATGTCTGTCTCATTCCACTATTTTTCATACCCCTACCCCTTCCCCCTCTCATTTCCCTCTACATAATCTAAAGTTCTCACTGCAGATTTAATTTGCATTAGTGACTTATGGTGTTATCTTTGAATACATATTGTCCACTTTCCCCTTAGGAGAAATGACATTCAAATTGTTTACCTCCTTTCAAAAGTGGGTTTTAGTCTTTTTGGTTGTTGACTTATAACAGTTCTTATATGTATTAGGAATGCAAGTGCCTTATTACATGAATTTCAATATTTTCTCTCGTTCTCTTGGGTATCTTTTCACGTTTTTCTTGACACTATTTTCTGTCATTTTAGGGGTCACCTTTAGACTTGACATACATCTTGAACTTGGCACAGTCTATTCTCAAATGATATTTCACTTCACATATTGCATAGGAAACTTCAAGTAGTGTACTTCTGCTGGGTGTGCTGGAGCTCACCTGTATTCCAGTGGCTTGGGAGGCTGAGGCAGGAGGTTCGCAAGTTCAAAGCCAGCTTCGGCAACTTAGCAAGGCACTAAGCAACTTAGAAATAGCCTGTCTCAAAATAAATATATAAAAAATACTGGGGATGTGACTCAGAGGTTAAGAGTCTCTGGGTTCGCTCCCCAGTAAAGTACTTTTATTTCTTTTCTCCTTGCCTTTGCGATAGTTTTCATACTTCTAAGTATGGAAGCCCCACACTACATTGAGAATAGTTATTTAAGCTACAAATCATCTTTCTTGTAGATTTAAATAAGAAATTGCATATTTGTACTGTCATAATTTCTGGCATTTTTCATTCCTTTGTTTAGGTTCATATTTCTATCTGGTATTACTGACCAGTATTTTTGCCCAAATAATTTTTTAAAAAATTCTTTGGGCTGGGGACATAGCTCAGTTGGTAGAGGGCCTGCTTTGCTAGCACAAGGCCCTAGGTTCAATCCCCAGCACTGTTAAAAAAAAAGATCCTTGAACAGATTTACTGTTCAACTGCTGCATACTTGAAGTCTTTACTTTGCATTTATTTTGGAAAAGTTTTTTTTTTTTTAAAATAACGTATGAAATTCTAGGTGGACTGTTTTTTCCTGCTTGTATTGATTGTCTTCCTGTGGTATTGATTGTTTCTGATTAACAATCTCTTTATATTACTTTTGATCCTTTATCATAAAATATCTTTTCTTTTAAAATCCATTTTTGAGCACATATTAATTGTGCACATTAATGGGGTTCAGTGTGATGATTCCATACATGTTAACAGCATGCACAGATTAAATCCAATCATCTTTTTCTGCACCCCACCTATCACACCCTCCCCAATAGCTAGTAATCACTATTCTACCTTCAGGTCAATATTTTTTTTTAATTTCCATGTAAGAGAGAGGACATGCAGTGTGTGTGTGTGTGTGTGTGTGTGTGTGTGTGTGTTTTATTGTTTGTGTATTTTTTGGGGGGATCAGGCTCTTTTCCTTTTACATAATGTTTTCCAGCTCCATCCATTTTGCTTCAGATGATAGGATTTCATCTTTCCTTGGGATTGAATGGTACTCGATTTTATATATACATATATATATGTATATACCACATTCTATTTGTCCATTCACTTGGACATTTAGGGGCATTTAGGCTGATTCCATATCTTGGATGTTGTGAATAATGTTGCAATAGACATGGACAAGCACACACCTCTTGGGTATGCTTATTTCATTTGCTTTGGATATACCTAGATCATATGATAGATCTACTTTTAGTTTTTTGAGAAACCTCTATACTCTTCTCCAAAACTGCCATGTCAAGTGACAATTCCATCAACATTGCACAAAAGTTTCAAGAGTTCTTTGCATCCTTAAAGGCATTTGTTGTTGTTATTATATAATAGTGACTCTATCTGGGGTGAGATCATATCTCACTAGAGTTTTGATTAGCATTTCCCTGGTGGCTAATGACATTGAGCATTATTTCAAATATTTCATAGCCCCTTATATTTCTTCTTTTGAGAATTGTCCATTCAGATCATTTGTTCATTTTCATGTTGGATTACTTGTTGGTTTTTGTGTGTATGTGCATGTGTGTGTTAAGTTTTTTTGAGTTCCTTATTGTGTTAGTTTTTCATCTGTGACAAACACCTGAGAAAATCAACTTGGAGGGTGAACGATTTATTTTGACTTAGGGCTTCAGAGGCTTCAGTCTGGTTGGATGACTTCATTAGTTTGGGCCTGGGATGAGGCAGAACTTCGTGGTGGAAGGACATGGCAAAGGTGTACCATTCAACTCACAACATCCAGAAATCTGAGAAAGCGTGTGTGTATGTGTGTGTGTGTGTGTGGGGGGTTTTCACAGAAAAAATGTATCATTCCAGGGAACACCCCCAGGGACCTTTCTCTTCTAACTAGGCTTCACCTCCTCCATTTCTACCACTCCCAATAATCCATTGAAATTATTAATTCATAAAATGAATTAATCCACTGGTAAGGTTAGAGATCTTATGATCCCATTTCTTAAAAGCACCACATATAAACATTAATGCATTAGGTACCAAGTCTTCAACACATGCATCTTTGGTTGACACTTCATATCTAAACCTTGATATTTCTACATTCTGGATAGTGACCTTTGGTCAGATGAAGAGTTTGTGATTTTTTTTTCTTCTTCTGCAGGTTGATCTTCACTCTGGTGATTATTTCCTTGGCTGTGCTGATGTTGTCTCCTCTGTCAACTTGTGCTTTTATTTCCTGCGCTTTTTAGGTCTTATCCAGAAAAGCATTGGCTGGGCCAAGATCTCAAAGTGTTTCTCCTAGTTTTCATGTAGTACTTTGAGTTTCAGGCCTTTGATCTATCTTGAGATGATTTTTGTAAAGGGTGAAAGGTAACAGTCAAGATTCAGCCTTCCATTCATCTTTTGAAGGGCATTAGGTTGGTTTCATAGTCTAGCTATTGTGAGTTGAACTGCTACAAACATTGATGTGGCTGTGTTACTGTAGTATGCTGATTTTAAGTCCTTTGGGTGTAAACCAAGGAGTAGGATAACTGGGTCAAAAGGTGGGTCCATTCCAAGTTTTATGAGGAATCTCCACACTGGTTTCCAAAGTGGTTGTACCAATTTGCAACTCTACCAGCAATGTAAAAGTGTGCCTTTTCCCTTATATCCTTGCCAACATCTAGTATTGTTTATATTCTTGATACCTGCCATTCTAAGTGAATAAGAGGAAATCTTAGAGTTGTTTTAATTTGCATTTCTCTAATTACTAGAGATATTGAACACTTTTTCATATATTTATTGATTGCCTGTATATCCTCTTCTATAAAGTGTCTGTCCAGATCCTTGGCCCACTTATTGATTGGGTTCTTTGTATTTTTGGTGTGAAATTTTGTAAGTTCTTTTTGGATTAAGAAACTGTGGTATATATACACAATGGAATACTACTCATCCATAAGGAAGAATAATATTTTGGCATTTGCAGATAAATGGATGGAATTGGAGAATATTATGCTAAGTGAAATAAGCCAATCCCCAAAAATCAAAGGCCGAATGTTTTCCCTGATAAGTGGATGATGATATAGAATCAGGTTGGGGAATGGGGATGAGAGAAGAATGGAGGAACTTTAGATTACAAAGAGGGAAATGGTAGGGGGAGGGGGCATGAATTGGTGGAATGAGACAGACATCATTACCCTATGTACATGTATGATTAACATGAATGATATGAATGACATCATGTACAACCATAGAAATGAAAATTTGTACCCCATTTGTGTACAGTGAATCAAAATGAAGTCTGTAAAAATTAAATAAAAAAATTAAAAAACTTCCTATTCAATTAAAAAAAAAAAAGATTCAGTCTTCCACACGTGGATGTCCAGTTTTTCTAACACCATTTATCAAAGAGGCTATCCTTTTCTAACATGTTTTTAGCATCTTTGTTAAGAATAACTTGGCTGTGTGTGGGTTTATTTCTGGTCTCTATTTTGTTCTGTTGGTCTATGTCTATTTGTATGCCTATACCATGCTATTGTTGTTACTGTCTCTGTAGCATGTCCTGAAATGGGTATTGTGATGCCTTCAACTTTTTCTTTTAGATCAAGAATGCTTTGGGTATTAGGGTTCTTTTGTGCTTCCATATAAATTTTAGAATTTAATAGATGTGTGAAAATGTAATAGGTATTTTGATGAGGATTGCATTAAATCTGTGGGTTATTTTGGATAGTGTGAACATTTTATTTATTTACTTTATTTGTTTATGTATTAGAATATGACACATTAAGTCAAGAGGGAATCACTTTTAAAAACAAAATTTGAACAATTTCCACAAAAGTAACAAAATAGTATATAAATGGTTAGTAATAATGGTAGATTTATCTTTATATTATTTTTTAAATTATTGATTCATTGAACACAAACGGAGTACAGCTATTATTTCTCTGGTTGTACACAAAGTAGGATCACACCATCTGTGCATTCATACATGTGCACAGGGCAATGATGTCTGTCACACATTCTGTTATTATTCTTACCCCCCCACCCTGATCCCACCCCTCCCTTCCCTCTATGCTCTCTATCCTTCCTCCATTCTTGCCACCCTTCCACCCTGCATTATGCATCATCATTCACTTATCAGAGAGACCATTCGGCCTTTGGATTTTTGGGATTGGCTGATCTCACTTAGCATAACAGTCTCCAACATCATCCATTTACCTACAAATGCCATAATTTTATTCTTCTTTATGGCTGAATAATATTCCATTGTGTATATATACCATAGTTTCTTTATCCATTTCTCTATTGAAGGGCATCTAGTTTGGTTCCACAATCTAGCTATTGTGAATTGAGCAGCTATGAACATTGATGTGGCTGCATCACTGTACTAATCTGATTTTAAGTCCTTTGGGTATAGGCCAAGGAGTGGGATAGCGGGGTCAAATGGTGGATCCATTCCAAGTTTTCTAAGGAATCTTCACACTGCTTTCCAGAGTGGCTGCACCAACTTGCACTCCCACCAGCAATGTATGAGTGTACCCTTTTCCCCATATCCTCGCCAACACCTGTTGTTGCCTGTATTCTTAATAAAAGACATTCTAATTGGGGTAAGATGAAATCTTAAGGTGGTTTTGATTTGCATTTCTCTTATAACGAGGGATGTTGAACATTTTTTTATAAATCTGTTGATATCTTGTAGATCTTCCTCTGTGAAGTGTCTGTTCATTTCCTTGGCCCATTTACTGATTGGGTTATTAGCATTCCTGGTGTAAAGTAGTGTGAACATTTTAACACTACTAGTCTAATCCATGAACATCAGAGGTCTTTCATCTATTTATGCATCTTCAGTTTCTTCCATCAGTGTTTTATAATTTTCATTGTTTAGATTTTTAACTTTATTAGTTAAGTTTATTCCTAGGAATTTTTGTATAATAATTGAAGAAATCTCTCATAGAATGAGATTTCTTCAATTATTTCTTTCTCAGAAAATTCATCATTATCGTATAGAAAAGCTACTAATTTTTGTGTGTTGATCCTGCTACTTTATTGAACTAGAGTATCAGTTCTTTACATGGACTTTTTAGTTTTTTTCTATACGTAGTATCATATTGTCTGCAAACAGGGATAGTTCAACTTCCTTCCTTGCTATTTGTATGTCATGGATTTCCATATCTTGCCTAATTTCTTTGACTGAAACTTCTAATACAATGTTGAATTAGAGTGATGAGAGTGGATGCCCTTGTCTTATCAATGATCCTAGAGAAATGAATTTGAGCTTTCCCACATTCAGTATGATGCTGGCTGTGTGTTTGACTTATACAATCTTTATTTCATTGTGATATAGTCCTTTGATACCTGATTGATTCAGGAATTTTTTCATAAGGGATGTTTGTTTATTTATTTATTTATTTTTTTGAGAAAAAGGAAAAGGTTTATTGCTTTGCTAGCAAAGGAGAAACACAGCTGAGAGTCCTCCGAGATCACTATTGGGGGCACGTGCAAAGCTTCTTGACTCCTTTAGCTTTCCTCTACTGGTGGTGTCAACTTCCAGGGTGGGTCAAAGTCCTGCTGACCATATGTGTCTTCTCTTGGAAGCATCAGGGACATTTCCCTCTCCAATGACCCTCCTCTTTGCAGAATGTGCGCTGGTTGGCTTCCTCTTCTCTAGGGTCCTCTTGATCTCCCTGATTGGCAGATAAGATGACTCACCAGAGTTGCAGGGCCCCAGATAGGTTCTGTCATTCTCTGGGTCCTGCCTAACCTTAGAGGGCAAAGGCCAAAATGTTGGCCGATTTTTTTTCCTTGGCCCTTTTACTTCCTTGGTCTCCAAGTTTTTGGTTTTAAATACCTAGCTGGCCAATTCCACCAGTCTTAAAGTGGGAGTAACAGGTTATAACTTCAATATCTATAATTTTAGAGTTACCTATCTCATTTAATTGGGGTTAGTATTAGTACTGGAATTCAGCATTGTATACTATGTGTCCTATAGGTGGTAGCTTACTATCTCAAATTGACTCAAGTTGTTTTATTGGAATCAGTACCTCAGCAAAACACTGACAGGCAACAATTACAAAGTTTACAAGGAAAATACAAAATGAAATTAAGAGTGAAAAATATTCAATTTGTGTAATAGCTATGAACCAAGAAAAATGATTTTTATAATCTTAAACCATTACTTAGTTACATGATATCCCCTATTTATTTTGAGATCACTATAATCTTTATAGCAAAAATCAATCTTTTGAACACAACTTTAAATGAACTGAAGTCTAGTCTATTTTGGAGCCATTTTAGCATGGACTAGGGTGAAGAGACAGAGCCTTAGGTAAGTGGGGCTCTTGACAAATAACACAATACAACATTATATATAAAACATGGAACAAAGGCTAAGAGAGAGTTTAGTTTTCTGTTGGTAGAAAAAGTGGCAAAATGCTTCCATGTTTTATAATGTCACCTCTCCTTATTACCTTCCAAAAATATATTTAAATTTCAATTCCAGTGTGAAGAGTAACATAAAATTGTATATTGAATTTATTGACAACAGGTTACTTTATCCCAAATGATTTAAATACCAACCAAATTTATTATTTATATGCAAATCCAAGACTATTGCTATAGATAATTTTAGTTTGGAGAACACCAACTTGGCAAAGTGCTCTCTTAAGCTTTCCATTTGACTAAGTTTAACATATGAAGTATAATTTAGAATCCGTAGTGTCCAGTAACAATAATCACAGGACCGCTTAGGTTAGCAGTACTAGTGGTAATCAAAGGATAGTCTTAAATCTCTTACACATTTAGAAAACAGCGTTAACGATCATAAATTGACTTAGTCAAAGCAAACAGATATAAGACAGGTCTTCAAATGACAGTGTGGTCCTTCTATTTCAGATACAATGCATAAAAAAGAGTATTACTTTGTTATCTTGTCTGTAAACTTACATAAAACTTTCATTTTATGAGCTTTTACATAACACTTAGACAAGGTTTAGACAGATAGAGTTCTCAGATGCATACATATACCTAGCCTCATATATTTTGGGTGTCAACTATATTTTTATGACTTAAATAGCAGTTGTTTGTTCAACCAGTTAGAAAGTAATCATTTGAGACTTTAAAACAAGTACAGACCCTAATTCCGTTATGACTTAGTCTCCCCAAGTAATAAAACAAATAAAGGAAGACTATCTTGATTGATAAGAGCAGATCAGTGTTTCAGACTTTGCTTCATATCAGTGCATTAAAGTTCACAAATAACTTTGGGCTAATTATAACCAATTTAATCATAACTTTTTGAGATTTACCTTCTGCAAACCTACTGTGACTTAATTAAACATCCACAACTTTTTTACATTTTTAGTTTTGTCCTCTTTCATCTTGGACTTGAGCACAAGAATATTTCTTTACAAGACACAATACTTTCTTAACCAGAAACACTTCTTTTACCTTCTAAGTTTCTATACTAAAGTATTCCCATACCTATATCTTTTATCCTTTTAAATTTCAGACCCTTTTTAAGATTCATATTCTGAAACAATCCTTATGAAAATTATCTGTGCATCTAGTTCACACAACAAATTCCATCCCAGAATAGGGATCAATCTGGCATATACAAAAACTGTGCCTTAATCTTTCCTCTTCCAGGTTGCATTCAAGGGGTTGGAACACAGGAGATTTCTGAGCCTGACCTATCTCCATAATCATTATCATGATGTCATCAGCTTTACCTAAGGTCCTCACTGTCAATTGTACCCAGAGATTCCTTTGGGCCTTTTTCTTAAACTAGGCATATTGATATGCAATGGAGGAGGCCCTTTCCATCCTTTCTTTTAGGCTTCACTGAAGATACTTTTGCAGAGGCTGCCTACAAAACACAGGTTGGCCTTAGTTTGTCTTTTTCTTTTCTGGGTGTGGTTGTTTATTCTTACGGTTTCCCCATGCATTTAGTTTGATGGTATACTGTTATAGCAAGAACTGCTTGGCCCCAGTGATGGACATCAAATGGGGAATCCTGTCAGATCTTAAAATGGGAGACTATTCTTGTCCCTAGTTCATAAACTAACTGCCAAAATCTACTGCCCCACCCTTTGTGGCCAGTAGCCTCCACTCTCCATGGGCAAAAGGGTCTGGAAGGCAGGGTAGAGGCCAGGTTCTCTTTGGCCATTTTTCTACAGCCCAGGGATTTTCTGGGATTCTTTTTTCCAGTTTAGGACTAGTGTCCTTGACCACAGTGAGATGCTTTGTGCCTGCCTGGGGCCAGGCTGAGAAATAGTGCTGGGAGTGCCAGCACTGGGTTAAGAAGATTTAAATCCTTTAAACCCTTTATTCTGTTGTCTTGCTATCCTTGCACACCAGAGGCAGTGCCTTTTGGCACCTTCAACTCAGTTCCTGATGGTTCAGATCCCTTATCATGCAACTGCATAAATGCTTGTACATACAGGATCTCATATACTTTACCCCTGACAGATGAACATCGATGTCAAGATTGTATAGCAATCCAGAAAAAAACATTCAAATGCTGATGTTACAGTAAACCATCTTTCTCTTAGACAAGCTTATTGTACCTATAGGTGTCCCATTCAGCCAAGATCTTGGTTTCAGAGAGTACTGGTAAGATCAATGCAGCATGGCCCATGTCTTGAAGGGCCACTAACAGATTAAAAACAAACAAACAAAACAGATGAGAGAGGATCACTGAAACCAGGGCTGACAGATGGGAGCCTTTAAAACAGAGTGACCTGCAGTTACAAATTTCTTCCACTTCTTTACCTTTGACAGACCAGTTCCAAATGCAAGGTTGTATAATAATCCAGAAAGCTATTCAAAAGCCAGTTGGTTACAGTAAGCATTATCTTAAGCAGGCCTACCTATAGGTGGCCCTTCAATTTATTTTACTTCTGACAGACCAACTCCAATTGCAAGATTGTCCAAAAAAGAAACAGACAACCAGAGAGGAGCCCCAAAACCATAGCCGACAGATGGAAATTCAAAATTGACCAGCCAAGCTCTTTCCCAAGAGACTACCTGTAGGATCAATGGAATCTTGGCCATGTCTTAAAAGGGGTAGTAAGGATGTTGAATTTTATCAAATGCTTTTTATGTGTCTATTGAGATGATTCATATTCTGTCCTTAATTCTGTTGATGTAGTACATCACATTTATTGATTTGTGCCTGTCAAACCATTCTTGTATTCCTTAGATGAATCTCAGTAGATCATGGTGAATGATCTTTTTTACTGGACATTGTACATAGTATTTGGGTTCCTTTTGACATACTTGTACATACAAGGAATTAAATTTCAATCCCCATTCCCCTCCCCTCTCCTCCTTTTCTTCCCCCCCCATTTTCTCTCTCCTCTACTGATCTTCCATCCACTCCATGATTTTTGATTGGTACTTTTTCCATATAAATAGAGAAGATATTGCCTTTGGTACACTTATATATGTATATAGCACTATTTTGTTAAATTAATTCCATATTTCTTTCCCTTCCTTCCTCCCTCCTTCCCCCATTCTACTTCTACTCCACTGATCTTCCCGGCATCTGAATGATATCAAATCTCCTTCCCAAATGCCATCTTTCCCTTATTTTGCTTTACCACAAAGGAGAGAAAACATCCGACCCTTGATTTTTCTGAGTCTGACTTATTTTCACTCAGCATGAATTTCTCCATTTCCACCCATTTACAGGCAAATGCCATTATGTCATTCTTCTTTTTTGAGGTGTATAATTTTGTTGAGGATTTTTGCATCAATGTTTATCAAAGATTCCTGCTTGCAGTTTTCTTTTTTGGTGTATCTTTACCTGAATTTAGTATCAGGGTATTCTTGGCCTCATATAATGTTTTTGGAAAAATTTGTCAATGTTTTGTAATAATGCAAGAATAACTGTTATAAATTCTTCTTGAAATATCTGGTAGAATTCTGCATGGAAACTGTCTAGTCCTGGGCTTTTCTGAAATGGGACATATCTCATCTGTTAATGATCATTTTAGGTTTTCTATCTTACGATTCAATCTTGGTAATCTGTATACATACAGGAACTGTAAATTTCTTCTACATTTTCAAATTTGTTGAGTATATAACTGTTGAAAGTAACCTCAAGTGACTGCATTTCTGTGGTGACATTTGTAATGTCTCCCTTTTTGTCTCTGATTTTGAGTCTTTTATCTTAGGTTAGGTTTATTTTATGATTTTGAAGAACTCTTCATTTTGTTCTTATGTATTCATTTTTAGTCTCCACTTTAAATTTTTTTTTCCTTTCACTAATTCTGAGTTAGGTTTGCTCTTGTGTTTTTAGTTCCTTTAGATGCTGCGATAGGTCTCCTTGAGATCGTTCTGTTTCTTTTTTTTCTTCTTCTTCACGTTATTGTGGAAACAGTAGTGTGACATTTGTTTTATCACAAATTTTTGGTATGTTGTATCTCCACTTTTGTTTCAGGAACTCTTTCATTTTGCTCAAGAGTAGTTTAACTTTTGCTGAGCTTGAAGGTGCATGCTTGTAATCCCAGCAGTGCAGGAGGGTCACAAGTTGGAGCCTAACTTCTGCAATTTAGCAAGGCCCTAAGCAACTGAGTGAGACATTGTTTCAAAATAAAAAATAAAAAGGGCTGGTAATATTGTTCAGTGGTTAAGTACCCCTGGGTTCAATCTCTGGCACCGTCCCCCCCCAAAAAAAAGGTTTAACTTTCATGTGTTTGTATAGTTACCAAAATTTTTCTTATTGAATTCTATCTTTATTGATTTGTGACCAGAATAGATACTTGATAGAATTTAAATATTTTAAAATTTGTCGACACTGGTTTTGTGGTCCATTATATAATATATCCTAGAGAATGTTCCATGTGCTGGTGGGATGAATACATATTCTTCAGATGTTTGAATGGAAAGTTCTACAGATGTGATTTAGGCACATTTGCTCTAAGCAATTTAACTTTTTTGCATTTTTTTTTCTTGCCTGGATGATATGTCCATTGCAGAAAGTGGAGTGGCAGGTTTTCTACTATTATTACCTGAAGTCTGTCTGTCTGTTTCAGAACCTATTAATATTTGCTATATTTATATGTTCAATATTTGATGCATATGCATTTTAAATTACTTTCTCATTAAATTTATTGCTTTATCATTTTATAATGACCCTTGTACCTTTGGGTGCTTTTGATTTAAAAATCTTTTTTTTTTTTTTTTTTTTGGTACTGGGGATTGAACCCAGGGGCACTCAACCACTGAGTCACATCCCCAGCCCTATTTTTTATTTTACTTAGAGACAGGGTCTCACTGAATTGCTTAGGGCCTTGCTTAATTGCTGAGGCTGACTTTGAACTTGAAATCCTCCTGTGTCAGCCTCCCAAGATGCTGGGATTACAGGCGTGTACCACCTTGCTTGGCCTAAAATCTAATTTATCTAATATGACTCCTCCTGCTTTCCTCTGAACCACATTTGCATGGAATATCTTATTCCATCTCTTACTTTCAATCTATGTATGCCTTTGGAATTGAAATTTTGTTGTAAGCAATATACAGTTGGATCTTGTATATTTATCTATTCAGTTACTCTGACTTTTAATTGGAGAAATTAATTCACTTATTTGGAAGGTAAATACCATAGGAAAGCCCTTACTAGAGCCATTTTGCAACTTGTCTTCTCATCATAGTGTAGTAGCTTTATCCACTCCTCTAGTCCTCTTTTGTGGTTAAGGGATTTATACCAGTAGTGTGTTTTGATTCTTTGCTTATTTTTGTGGTTACCATAAGGCATACAGAAAACTTGTTTTGATTATGAAAACCTTTTTCGAAATGATAGTAGCTTAACTTCATTGCAAATATAAGAAACAATAAAAATACACAAAAATAATATCTTGCTATTCTACACTAGCTCTGCATTACTCCCACATGTTGAATTTTTGGTGTCTCATTTTACATCTTTCTATGTTACTGTGTTAGTCATCTTTCTGTCCCTATGGCAAAATACCTGAGATAGAAGGAGGAAAGTTTTATTTTGACTAACAACTTGGAGATTTCTGTCCATAGTTGGTTGATCCTGTTGCTTTTGGACGTGTGACAGGGTAATCCATCATGACTGGAGCATGTGACAGAGGAATCTGTTCAGCTCATGTCACCCAGGGAGCAAGAGAAAGAGGAAATACTACGTCCCAATGTCACCTTCAAGGACACTCCCCTAGTGACCTTTCTTCCAGTAGGCCCCACCTCTTGAAAGTCCCCATTCCAGTGCAAAAGCACCATAGTTTGGGCACCCAGACTTTAACACAAAGGTCTTGGTTTGAACACTCATGATACTGCAACAATTGCCTACCTCTTCATGCGTTTATGCTGTTATTGCATTCATTTTTTTTTGTCTTCAACTAATTAATGGCTTATTCACCATGTTTGTGACATAGCATTCTCAATTTGCATAGTTACTCATAACAGTTTGTATTATACCTTCCTATATTTCCTCTTACTCAGGTTAACTTCCAGGATGAAGGACTTCCTTGAGCATTTCTTACCAAACAGGTCTGTTGAAGCTTTTGTTGATATTGAAATGTCTTTATCCCTTCTTTATTTTTAAAAGATTGGATACAATATTCTTGACAGTTTTTTTCCTTCAATTTGTGAAAATCTAATGTCACTCCCTACCACAATGTAAAGTATCTCCTGAGACAGACATTGTCAAGCAAACTAGACACCCTGCTGCGTTGTTTATTTTCTCTTGCTAGTTTGAGAATCTTCTCTTTGTCATTCACCCTTGAAGTTTTGATTATAATACAACTTGGGGCACACTTGATTGAATTAAATTTGACTGGTAACCTTTGACCTACCTGTACCTGGATATTGTATTCTTTGGTTTTGAGTAGTTTTCTGCTATTGTCTATTTGAGTAAATTTTCTTCTTATTGGCATTCTCAATCCTCTCTTTAATCTCAATAACCTGAATATTTGTTCTTTTGATGATGTCCCAAAGTTCCCATCAGTTTTCTTCATTTCTCGTCATTATTTTCTTTGTGAGTATCTTCAAATGCCGTCTTTCAAGTTCACTAATCCTTCTGTTTCATATTTCCTGGTGCTTATGCCTTCTGTTGCATTTTTGTTTCACTTAGTGCATTTCTTATCTCAAGTATTTTTGCTTTTTAAATAGTATTGACTCTCTCTCTGTTAAGCTTCTCTGTTAAAGCACTAAGTTTTTTCTCTGTTTTCTCAAAGTTTATTGAGTTTCCTTAAAATAGATGTCTTAAATTCCCCTATACTAATTACCATCTGGTCAATTTCTGATGTTTTATAAAGACCATTAGGGGAAATTTTGGTTTTCTGAAAGCTCTTGATGCTTGGTCTGCAATGTCATCTAGGTATTGAAAGATTAGGTGCATCTTGAGGATCAGTTTCTCCTTATGAATCCTATTTTCCTGCTGCCCTGTGCTTATTAACTTTGGATTGGCTATCAGGCATTATGAATTTTATCTTGGTGCCAGGTACTTTTGTATTCTTAATAATTGATTTTGTTTCTGGGTTGCAGAAAATGGGTTGATCCCTTTACGTTTTGTTTAAAGATTTGTACTGGGACTGGGGTGGTGACTATTCAGCAGTATTCATGAAAGAATACTTCTGAGTACATTACCTGATGTCCCATTGTGGTGATGTTTTCACAGGATGGGGAAAACATGCATTTTCCTGTCACTTATGTAGTTACTGAATTTTTTTTTTTAACTTTTGGATATTTTTTCCTTGGCCCTGGTAGTCTTCTTACATACCTGTGATAATCAATACTCTGTAAAATATTTGAGAAAAACCTACTATATCTTTGGTATTTTCTCTCTGGGCAGCATTCTCTTCCTTGATACTGTCTTTTGAAGTCTATTGACTTGGGCTTCCTGGACTCAGCTTCATGTTTTCATCACCCTGAACCATGACCTGGAAACTCTTCCAAAGCTGTAAATCGGAAAAACTGTTGGGCTTGTTTTGTTTCATATCTTTGAGATCATTGCTATCTTCTGTCTGATGCCCAGGGTCTTGAAAACCATTGTTTCACTGATTTTCCCCATTAATTTGGCTTATTTGAGCAGAAAGGCATTTGGTCAGTGTTACTCCAGGACTGTGTTAGGCCAAATTTTAAAAATTTTAACATTTGTTACCTTAGTACCCAAGACTGAATATGAAGAACTATCATGGCTATAAATGTTACATGACAAAAGAGTTCTGCAAATGTGGCTAAACCTTTCAGCCAATTGGCTTTAGTTTAAATATTTGTTCTAATTTATTACATATGACAGAATGCATTTATTCACTTTGATATATTGTACATAAATGGGGTATAATTTCTCCTTTTGATTGTACATGTTGTAGATTCAAATCATGCAGTCATATGTGTACATAAGGTAATAATGTCTGTTTCATTCTACTATCCTTTCTATCCCCATATCCCCTCCTCTCCCATCACTCTCCTCTACCTAATCTAAAGTGTCTCTATTCTTCCTTAGCACCATCCCTCATTGTGAATTAGCATTTGCATATCAGAAAAGACATTCAGCCGTTGGTTTTTTGGGATTGGCTTATTTCACTTAGCATGATATTCTCCGACTCCATCCATTCATCAGCAAATGCCATAATTTCATTCTTCTTTAAGGATGAGTATTATTCCATTATGTATATGTACCACATTTTCTTTATCCATTCATCTGTTGAAGGGCAACTAGGTTGGTTCCATAGTTTAGCTACTGTGAATTGAGCTGCTATAAACATTGATGTGGTCGCATCACTGTAGTATGGTGATTTTAATTCTTTTGGATATAAACAGTCAACTAACTTTTAGTAACAGAAATTATTTTGGATGATTCAGGTGGACCTAACCTAATTACATGGGCCTTTAAAAGCAGAAAGTAAAATTTTGCCAACCAGCAGCAGAAGAAAATGTTCCAAATATAAGAGATTCCAGGAGGAAGAAGGATTTCTTGTGTTATAATAAACCCACCTTTAAAAAGGGGGCCACATTGGAAGGCTGGTGGCCTAAATTGGCAGGGCAGCTTCTAACTGGTATTTGGCAAGAACAGAGAGAGCTAAGACTAAAAGCCTCAATGAACAGGGTTCAACCAAGAATCTGAAGGAGTGTGGAAGTGCTTTCTTACCTGTGGCCTTCACACAGGAGTCTAGCTGAAATGTCACCTTTATTCTTGTTTTAAGACCCTCAGCTGAGAGACCAGCTGAGTTTTCCTAGCTTTTGACCTACAGAAGTATGAGATAATATATGAATTCTCTTCCAAGCTTCAGAGTTTGACAATGTGTTACATAGCAGTAGAAAACAAATACAGAAATGTGTAATCTTTGAAATTTTGCCTGATGTCGGAAAGTCTGCTTATTTTGTATAGTTGCATCTACAAGTTCGCCAGCCCTGTATGGTTATTCCCATTTCTTCTGGTGTGCTGGTGGGACAGATGCCCACTTCATACCTGCTTTGAAGTCCTGACCTGTTGCTTTGCTATTACCAAGCTCCTGATTATTCTACAACCTCTTATCCAATGATTTTCATGAAGTAGTATTTAATGTTATTGTTAGGATTGATTTATTTTCTCTTTGAATTATACACTAAAGTTTTTGAATTGTAAGATAGTTAACTTTTTGTATCCGTGGTGCCAAATCTGTGGATTCAAACAAATAAAAAGCATTTAGAAAAAGATTTAGGTCTGTACTGAACATATACAGACATTTTTGTTACTGTTTTCTAAATAATATAGTATAACAACTATTTACCTAAAACTGAATATAGTATGACAACTATTTACCTA
>JAJEJO010002690.1:144189-217919 GCA_020662805.1 Glaucomys volans
AACTATTTACCTAAAACTGAATATAGTATGACAACTATTTACCTAAAGTTGAATATAGTATGACAACTATTTACCTCATGTTGACATTGTATCACATAAGTCATCTAGAGATGAATTAAGGTATATGGGAGGATATGCAGAGACTAAATGCAAATACACCATTTTATGTAAGTGACCTAAGCATTCATGGATGTTGGTACCCACAGGGGTCCTGGCACTAATCCTCCACAGAAAACAATGCTTGACTAAATTTTCTAAAATCCGATAAGACCTTACCTATGGTTACCAAGATTTTCAAAGTCGATTGTTTTCATCTCTGGGTGCTATCGATGTATTTGTGGTGCTGGGTTTAATCCTTGGGCTTTCCACATGCTAAACATGTGTGCTGCCTCTGAATTACATTCCAGTCCATGTTTTAATGGACTTTTTGGCATTTTTGACAGCTCATCAGCACACAGAAGTGAGGAATTACTTCGATTGAATTTTTCTTTATTTGTTTCTTGGGAAATATGAATATGCATTTATTAATATTTTGAAATCCCTTAAATACATTACATTATATTTGCCTAATTTGCCAACTAAAGATTTCTTCTTCATCTTCACACACACACACACACACACACACCACAAACATCAGGTTGTATCAAATTAATTTTTATTGAATTAGAGCTACATGGTTTTAGGTATTGCATATAATAAAATGTGGTTATGTAGGCTAATAGTAAAATTAACTAGTCTAAATATTCAGATAAGATGAATTACATGGTAATGAGGGTTAGGGAGATTTTAGGAGTAAATTCAGTGTTTATAAGTGTAGGAGAAATTTTTAAGTCTAATCTCATAGGATGTCCAGTTGGGTAAAATGTTAGTAACAAACGTTACCTTGAAGAAAACTGTAGGCATATGATACAGGATTGATCTTCATCTTATTTTCCATCATGATAAGTTTTTGATATGTAAACTATAAAATTTTACCAGCTGTTATCTGTGGTGGTTAGAATTGTTGCTATTGGCTATTTATTTGCATTTGTCTAGAATGCACAGTTAATTAGAACAAAAAAATTGAAGAAAACCCTTTGGTATATAATAATCTTTTTGATTGATATTTTAGGATTTGATTGGTTTTTGCTTTAAAAGATTTTTGAATGCAACCCTTTGAATAATCAAGGTATTGAGTAAGGTTTTCGCATGGTTAGAATAGGGGAAAAGAAAGACATGTCAATAGGGCATGCTTTGTGTATTACTGGTGGTGGTGTCCTTGTCTCCTGTCACCAACAGTTATTACATTGGACACTATGGATTGCCATCTCTACAGAGAATTAGCTTCTACGGGGTAAATTATCAAGGACTTAGTGACAATACATTATTTTGCTGTGAGCAAGATCAGTATCTCGGCATTCTGTGGATGATAGAATTTCTATAGCCATTTCAGAGAATTAACTATATTGACATCTGGTCACTTGGCGGTTATAGCCTTGGCCTGAGAAGTTCCTGTTCAAGGTGATTGGTATTTCTCTTTCACACATTCTAAACACAAGGAATACCAGGCTCATCCAGAGCTCCTGTCAAATTCTCTGGACTCCTCACATTTGACCATTGGTCAATAGTTTCATGTTAGCATTTTCAATTTGTCCATACTTTAAGCTTTTTAGCAGGGCTCCAGGGGATGCAAATGTGATCTGGGTGTTGTGGAAGGAAAGCTTCCATGTCTTATTGCTAAACATGAAGATAAAAATTGGCTTAATATTCTTTTTGTATGGGGGAGAATTGCCTCTTCATTTGATTTTTATGATCCTTGGGCCCAAGAAAAGTGGATAAAGGAAAGTCTGTGAAATTCATACAGAGTTATATTTCTGTACTCTTTTCTTCAAACCTTGGGAGTGGGGAATTGGGGTTTCCTCATTGTATCCTACAAATTCAAGCAAGTAAAAGAGGGATGATTGCTTATTAGCTTGGTATATAATAATCTCATGGAATGAAAAATTCTTGAGCAGTGTCTGGAAATAGATGAACGGTTCAATGCTTGTAATTTACAATTACACCTTTAAATGATGTCATAGAAATGATCTCATGTGCCCGGGAGTCATGGAAATGTTTAAGCAAATAAAAGGTGGTTGACTGGGTAGATGCACTGGCACAAGTACTATATTATTCTGGTTTTACCAAAAAATCCTGAGCTTAAAGGAAGCCAGATAATTTGTCTAAGTTTATTCAGGGGATGAGATAGGATTAAAGTCTGTGTACTCTATTTCCTGGATAATTTATTTTATCTACCTGGTAACACACATTAAGACGTTAACTCACTTATCTACTTAACCAGTTTTTGGAAAAGTCCAAACTGGTCTATTGACTGCTTGATTCCAGTTTGGATTCTTCCACTGACACCTGTTGATGCTGGTGACATTTCATAGATCAACTAATGGGTCCTTGGAAGTATAGTGGTCCTTATGTAATTCTAGGTTTACTGCCATAAAGAAAATGAGGGGGAGATAAATGGAGTCTGACCTCATCAGAATGTGATTTTATTTGGATTTAGGGTCTTTCCAAATACAATCCACTAACCATCTAAGAAAAAAATCATCTTGGAATTAGGGTGGACTCTAAATCCAATGTTTGGTATTGTAAGAGAAGACAAAGATACAGGCATAAAGAGCCCAAGCTACAGAGGTCATGTAAAGACAGAAGCGGAAGTTGAAGTCAAATGCTGCTTAAGCCCTAATGCCAAGGATTGCTGGCTCTCTCCAAATGCTAGGAGAAACACCTTGGGCAGAAGTTCCTTTATGGTCTCCAGAAGGAACCAAGCCTGCTGACACCCTGATTTCAATCCTCAAACCTGCATAAATATAAAAGAATAAACTTGGGTTGTTCTAAGTCATTCATTTTGTGGTACTTTGTTACAGCAACCTCAGGAAATATTAAGTGAGATCATCTCAACCTGTCACCTCCTCTCTCCTGCTCACCTATATACAAATATTCTTCCCAGCATTGGGTCTTAGATAATGTTACCATGAGAATTATATTTCGACACAGTTTTAATAGATTCCTAATTAAAAATGTTACCTATATTAATTTGTTGCTTTATTTTGGGGATCAAATATATGGAGGAACTCAATACATCATAATTGTACACATTAAAGTGGTTAAAGTGGTAAACTTTATATTATCTTAACAGTAAAAATGTAGAGAAAAATACCAATGTAAAAAAAAATGTTACCTAAGATGAGTAGTACATCAACTTAGTAACCATTACATAATTGCAGAACTTCTTACAAATGATGGCTACTGCTAATATCCTATAGAAGCTCTTCTGCTGATTCAGATAATATTTTAACTGGATTTGAGTGAGAATATTTGATGGTGAAAGTCAAATGCTTCTAGCTATTAGTTTGAGAGTTGCAATTACTATAAATCATGCCTATATCTTTAAACATTTTATATCACATTAATGTACTAAAAGGAATGGTGATACGGAATACTTGATTGTGGTTTGCAGCCCAAAGGAAAATATTTTTAAAGCAATTGATTTAAATATGCCATTGAATGTGTTCTCTTCTTTTGAAGTATAGTAGGTCTGCAAATTCAAGTGGTAAGTGAAAATCTGAGAAGATAATTGAGCCAATATTTTTTACTACTTTAGGGTACTTGGAAAGGTAAATACTTTAATGGGTACATTTTCAATCAACTTTGTCTTCAGGTGCTTGTGCACAGGCTATATTAAGCATAAAGAAGTAAGCCCAGTCCAAATTTATGACATCTTTTTATTCAATAGAATAAAGCATAATTTTTACCTCCTCTGCATAAAAGGTATATCTGTCTCCCATATGAATTTGAATTATTTTTCTCATTTTCTTAGAGATGATTTTTAAAAAATTCTAGGAAAGCTACTGAAGCGATGTTGAGAGAGGAAAACCAGAGGCAAATAATGAATTTAGGGCCACTTCATCCTTTGAAGCTTAAATCTTGCACAAACTATATATTTTTGTCTGATCACTGGAATTCTCTGGAATTTCTGGGTACTCCTGTCCCACTCTACTGGTTAATGGAAGTAGCATTTCTGTATGGTAATTGACATAGTTTTCTTTACCTTTTAACTCTTCACATTTTGTGCCAGGTATTCTTTGTTGCAGGGGCTGTTCCATGTGTGGAAGGATGGCTAGGAGCATCTCTGGTTTTACCCAGTAGATGTCAGTAGCACTTCCTAGTTTTGATAACCAAAAGGATCCAACCTAGATGCCCTTCAATAGATGAATGGATAAAGAAACTGTGGTATATATACACAATGGAATATTATTCAGCCATAAAGAAGAATAAAATTATGGCATTTGTAGGTAAATGGATGATGTTGGAGACTGTTATGCCTAGTGAGATCAGCCAATCCCAAAAATCCAAAGGCTGAATGGTCTCTCTGATAAATGAATGATGATGCATAATGTGGGGGGTGTGGGGGAAGGGTGGCAAGAATGGAGGAAGGATAGATAGCATAAAGGGAAGGGAGGGGTGGGGTCGGGGTGGGGGGGTAAGAATAATAACAGAATGTGTGACAGATATCATTGCCCTGTGTACATGTATGAATGCACAGATGGTGTGACTCTACTTTGTGTACAACCAGAGAAACAATAGCTGTACTCCATTTGTGCTCAATGAATCAATAAGCAAATAAAAAAATAAATAAATAAAAAGAAAAGGATCTCCAGACATAGCCAAATATCTCTTGCAGGCAAAATCACCTCTGGCTGAGGATCCCTGAAGTTGACATGCATCTTCTTTTGGATGTTTAATCTCTTAAAGGACTTTCTGAGGCTTTGGGGATAGGATAGTTGTATCCTTTGATTTCCCTCCTTTCATTGATACTACACACAATTAGAATTATATACTATTTCCAAACCTTCTATTTAAATTAAGAGTTGGAGATTCAGAAAGGTATGACTTATCCAGTCAGAGAATTATGGAAATTCACCTAGAATCCAATAGGCTATACACTTCATAGTCCTTTTACCTTCCTTGATGGAGAATACACCAGTGCCATAACATGTTTTACTATTTCCTTACTCTTCTGTTGAAAATCTTTTGTCAGTATTTCCTTTTTTGTTGTCTAGAGTTCCAATCTTTCTACTCCACTCCAAGAAAAACTTAAATATGCATTGGTCCTTTTTTATATTAAGTACTTCATTCATTCAACAAGTACTGATTATATACAAATTTTCAGAGTCATGCTCTGTAGAAGAGTCTGTACATATAATAATAAGCATATAAATGTACAGACTTTTGAAAGTGCTTAGCACTTTCAAATATTTGCCATCTGACCTGTGAGCTTCTCCCACCTCCGTAAGCATCCAACTCTCATCTTATCCCTGCTTCATATGATTCACACATTCATTTCTGAAGAGTGGAGCTTTGTTTTGTCTAGTCTTATTTAACCATGTGGTTAGGTGAGGGTTTGCTGGATTATCCTGGCTGACTGTGACATCATTGTCAGTCACCAGGACTGATATACCAATTGAATTTAGGACATTTGAGACTGTTAATGTTTTTTCCCTCAATTCCTAAGGACTTGCCTATGAAGATGTATCAATTGTGCCCCTTTCTTCAGATTCTTTCCCAGAGCCTGATTTGGCTTCTCTTTCAAAATGCCTTTATAGAACACAGTGCTGGACAATAGTAATATTATGTACTTTAACATTCTCTAATAGTTACATGAAAAGATAAAAGACAGTTGAAATTAATTTTAACAATAAATTTTACTTAATCCAATATATGCACATTATCATTTCCACAAATAACAGTATAAAAGTTAATTAAATAGCTTATGTTGTTCATGATGTACTAAGTCTTTGAAATTCAGTGTTGGATTTATACTTGGAGCACATCTCAATTTGGACTAACTATATTGTAAATACTCCACTACCCGTATGGCTAGTTGATATCTTGTTGTATAGCAAAGATTTAGAATACTATTGACTTAAAGTTCCAGAAAAGGCGTTATTGTGTCCCCTAAATTGACCTACCATCCCAGTGCAAAGATGTATTATTTATCATCTTTAAAAATTTTAATTTTGTCATTGGAAAATGCATTTGGATTTGTGGTCCGTGGAAATGGAAGGGTTGTTCCTGTTGGATTCTTTGCTACAGTGAATGTAATAGTCTGAGGTTTACACTATTATGTCCCTATAAAGCATGCCGTACATCTCCTAACAAGACTGCCATTCATTTTTTCAATAAATCCTGCGCAGGGGTATTAGGGTCTGTGAACTGACAATTGATTTACTGCCTGGAAAATTATTCTTTATTGATTTATATTACATGGAGGTGACTGCAAATCTATAGTGTCTCTAATCAGAGAGAAAATGCTGAAGTTAGTGTCATTCTTTAGACAGGCAATTCCATACAGAATTGGTTTAGCACCCCTAGGTGACATCTACATATTATTCAATTATAAATTCCAGTAATTCATAAATTATAATGCATAAAGCAAGTGAGAGCAGAATAATTAATTAAAAAAACAGTGCTCTTTATACAAAGATGTATTTTAAATATCAACCAAGCATTCTCTTGCTAGGACCAGACAACTTAACTTGATTTTTCCTATATATTCTGAATCATATCTGTCTTATTATCTACATATTGAAAATGCAAAAGTGTTTTAAAAGAGTCAAACCTTTTAAATAGAAATTGCTATCAGTTGATTAATCAGGTTAGGGAAGGTTTCTAAAAAGTGTATTAACATGATTTACCAATTTCTATGAGCTACTTCAGGAAAGCTCTTAAAAATTGGGAAGGGGCTCAGTGGGATCACCTGCCATCTTGCCCTGCCCTATGAATTTCACTTTGTAACCAGTTCAAATGAAGAGTCTTCTGTCCAGAACAAAATCTTAATTTGAAATTCAAAGAAATGAAATACAACAGCATGCTAGATCAGTGCTTAGGCAGAGGGTAGTGGAATTGGTAGAGCTGCTATATACACACACACACACACACACACAAACACACGTCTTATGTTTGTGAATTGACTTTAGGGCATCTACAGTTTCCCTGAAATTGGGAAGAACATGTATGTTTTAAATGTGGTTTCTCTCCTCCAGGGTAGAAGGTCTGTATATTCATAAATTTATCCCTGACCTTCACAAAAAAATCTGAGGTGTACAATGTAGGTACATTGTTGAATTCATGGTACCAAGCACAGTATTTAGCAAGTGACAAGTTTCAAGAAATGTTTGGTAGTTGAATGAATGTTCTCAAGTTGTGTCAGTATGTCAGTATTACAAGTAAGTTACAAGTAAGTTTTTTGTAATACTTAAGTTTCCTTGAAGGAAAATATTTTACTTTGTTGGTGTCCACTAAATGTAGCCATAGCTTAATAAATAGTGTGTGTACATTTAAATGTATGTATATATATATATATATATATATATATATATGCCCATGAACATGTATTTGCACATGCATGTGTGTGCATGTGCATGTATGCTAAGCAAAGATTGCCATTTGGGATTTGGAGCCCCAGGTTTTTATCTGATTGTCCCAAGTTATGCTCTTCTATTTCCCGTGGCCTTCCTTTCTATGACTCTCATCATTTTGCTTGCAAATTACATTCTTGTCTTGATGTTCTCTTGAAATGGGAGATCAGGGTATTTTGGAAGATGTTTTCCATCTTGAAAAGTTAATGATGAAAATTCTTAATTGACCTTCATTCAAAAACATTTTCTATTTGATTTAATGAGGTGTTTTTTTTTTTTTAAATGTGATATTTGAATCAGTTTGTTTATTTGAATAGCATATACTGATTGTGGGTGTGGCTATGGGGACACAGCCACACACACACACACACACACACACACACACATTGTCCTTATGGAACTCACAGTTTAATGTAAAAGTGGTTAAATGCTTATTGGTAAGCCATATGGTATAATGGTTGGGTTTTGTGTCAAGTAATTTTGCCAAAAGGAACATGAGACACAGTAGACTACCTTAACTTGTTTTGAACCAAGTATTTTTCAATGATAAAAGCTTGATTTTTGGCAGCTGTAGGCTTACAGGGGCCTAGAGTGACTCCCCACATCCAGGGAGCGAGATGTGAGTGGTTGAGTCTGTTCTTGGCAACTGGACTCTACTTTGAGGCTTGGGGCAGTGGGTTAAGGCATGTTTTCTGTATGAAGAAAGCCAGAGTCCTCTTATTTTGTCTGTCTTCGAGCTTAAGATGGCAAAAACAAAAGCACTGTCATCCCTATAATTAGACATTTCTAATTCTATGCTTCTCTACAACAAAGCACACATCTAGATCTTTTATTTACCATACAGTGCACCTTAAATGTAGCATTTTCCACATCCAATGATGGTGATTATTTTTTTTAAATCCAAAGAACAGAGATGCTGGATCTTTAAGAACTGAAAACTAGATATTTTTTGGTGGATGTAGACACGTAATTTAATGAAAATGCTACTGAAATGCTTTTTCCTCTATGAAAACTAGTAAATCAATTACAAAAGCAATTTCCTTACACAGTATGATTTTATTGTGTTTGACCAGGGCATTTGATAAGTATTAGTTCTTGCTGAGAGCAAAGAGTAAATTTTATTTCAGGCTTTTCTTTCATGCAAACAGTGAGAGAAGCATCACAAGGGCAGTTGGACACAAGCCCCACCTTGGTTGTATGTGCACAAAGGACGAAGGAATCTGTGAAGTGGCCAGACTGCAAGAGAGATGCTTTTCCTAATAAAAATCATGACAAATTCTCCTGTCTGGGCTCATTTCCTACAGGAGCAGGTTTTGCGGTATTCTTTCTACTTCTATAAGAGATTTGACAAACACATGCCCAAATCCTATTCAAATATGAAACAAATGTCTGACAATATAAAAAAAAAAATCTAGATTTGATGTGTGAACATATTGGAATCGAGGTTTAGCAGCTATGGATTTCATTTCTGCCTCTGAACTTGATATACAGATCATTCTTTGGCCTAAACATATAAAGCAAAAAATATGCTTGCAAACAATTTGTGTAGTGTTCTAGGTTTATGTGACACATGTACCCTTCTTCTCTTGCTCCTTGTGTTTTTTATATCAGCCCCGAGTGATTGGGGCCTCCCCACATGGTGGTTAAAAGCATGCATATGGACTTGGTGTCTCTTTTGCTCAGCTATACAATGCCCATAAGAGTCTCCACATCATTCTATCTCAGTTGTAATAAGAGCTACATGAGTTAAATGGATGCATTCACCAAATTTCAGCCAAAGAAAGTACTGGGTGAATGCAACATGCTACTTTAAGATAGGAACTGAGACACAGGAGTTCTGATAATTTTCTTGACTTATTCCTCTACTTTCCATACTTGGTCAGAGGGTACCCCCTTCTCATGACTCCCTCAGCCCCTTGTACGCACATCATCATGCTGCATTAAAACTATGCATTTAAATGATAGCCATCCCCACGCCCCAGCATGCAAGCTCATATAGGATAAACTGTATTTCTTTTGCTTTTAAGCACCTATTTCTATTTCTGGAACAGAGAGTGAATAGAAAAATATTCCTAACACATGGGATGAAGCAGAAAGTCAAGAACTGAAGTCGTTCTTTAAACATAGCTTAAGAAATTGGCCGGGCACAGTGATGCTTGTCTGTAATCCCAGTGGCTCAGGAGGCTGAGATGGGAGGATCACAAGTTCAAAGTCAGCCTCAGCAACTTAGCAAGACCTTATCTCAAAATTTAAAAAATGAAGAAAAGGGGAGGGGGGCTGGGGATGTGGCTTGGTGATTAAGTGTCCCTGGGTTCAATCCCCAGTACCAAAAAAAAAAAAAAAACAACAAAAAAAGAAAAAAAGTAACTGACATTCAAAATGGTGACAGAGTGAACATAGATGAGGGATGGAGATGGAGAGGGAGAGGTAGGGGAAGAGGGGAATATTTGAAAACATGCTAAAAACAAGCACATGATCTATATTTCATAAAGAGTGTCCAAAACATTCTGCATGTTTATTAAGGTCTTCAATGTCTGCTTAAAGAATGTGGCAGGAAGTTGAGTTTTAGTGTGTTTAAAAAGTTATTTTAAACCATACCTAAAATTATACCTATTTAGGAGGTACCATATGATGATTTGATATGTGTATACATTGTTATGTGGGTTTCTATTTTTCAATCTAGGCTTTGTATAAGTTTAATGCAGAATACTAAAACCATCAGGAAACTTGGAATACAATTTGAGAACACAAGGCTTGAAACTCATTAGGTATGACAAAGAGTTGAAGTGGCTGACAAATTTCAGTGTATAGTTTTAATAATATTCAATAAATATTCCATGATGAACTGTTTTCCAAGTACATTGCTATTATAGTTTAGATGTAGTGTCCCCCAAAATCTCACACATGAGATAATGCAAGGTGTGGAGGTGAATTGATTAGGTCACATTCTTAACCTAATCAGTGAATTAATCCCTCTTGGGATTAACTGAAAGGTAACTGGGGGCAGGTGGGGTGTGGCTGAAGGAAGTGGTTCACTGGGGACAGTGCTATGGGGTGTATATTTTATATCTGGAGAATGGAGATACTCTCTGCTTCCTGATCACCATGTGAGCAGCTTCCCTCTGCCACACTCTTCCACCATGATGTTCTGCCTCACCTCAAGTCCTGAGGAATGGAGCCGGCCTTCTATGGACTAAGACCTCTGAAACCATGAGTCCTCAAATAACCCTTTCCTCCTCTATAGTTGTTCTGGTCGGGTCTCTCAGTTGCAGCAGTGAAAAAGCTGCCTAAAACAATTGCTGAGACCTAGTGTTTCAGTGGTAAGCATGATAAAACTGGTTCATCACCTATAGGAGCAATCAGTATGGCAGAGAAGACAGAATTATGGGATGGTGCCATAAGGCTGTGAGACGAACAGGTAGGACACCTACTCCACACCTTGGGGATCAGGGAAGACTTCCCGAAGGATCTGAGGAATAAGTGGATATCTGAATGATAGTAGGAAGCAGCTAAAAAAATAAGAAGGAGGACTCATAAATATTTTATGCACACAGTGAAACATTTCAGAGGCCGGAGTGTGAAATGGAAGGGAGTGATGTCAAGGATACAGGCAGGAGAGGTGATCGGGATCCACTCATGAAGGTACTTGTAAGCTACACAACAAGGTTAGAAATGCACAGGTGTGAGCACGTGCACCTGTCCTTCCATGGCTCACAGAATGATTTGCATGGTCTAGAACACAAGGTGGGAGGTCGTTAGGCTTTTGGAGCATTACAGGTGAGAGACGGCTGTCGCCTGTCACACAGGAGACATTTTAGAGACAGATAAAATGACAAGTATTGATTTTACAGGTGTGGGCTTAGGGAGAAGGCAGAAGATATGTCTCATATTGATTACATTGTGTACTTTGGTAGGTAGAAGTATTTTCTGAAATGGGGAGCCAGAAGGAAAGTATTCGGGGTAACACCAGATGCTGAGTGCAGTTTCAGATATACTGAGGTTTGAAATGTCTTTGTAACATCCAAGTGAAGATTAGCTATAATAAAGTGGCACTTTGGAGAGACAGGAAGCTTAGAGATCCTTAATCAGGAGCTGTCAACACAGATGTTAATTGAGGAAAAGGGAGGAGATAAGCCGAACTAGGAAGAAAATGGGGAAGGGAGAACAGGCCTAGGGCATAACTCTGAGAGACATCAATTATTTTTCATCAACTCAATTAAAATTTATGTACAGTAAAATGTATTCTAAGTCAATATTTCAAAGATTTTGACAAATGTATGCTGTAACCCCAGAACCAATATAGTAATCAAGATATGGAAGGTAACTACTGGTATGCTTGCTACATCTTGTTTGTAAGACCTGATAGTTTATTTTGCAGGAATTTTGGATGCTGTCTGTTATATGATCTTATAATTGAGTATATCAAAATATGCCCCAGACTTACCACTTGCTTGTTACTTACCACTGTGTTCTTGGGGTTCTTTATGTGGTTTTATTTTATGTGTGTGGATTTGTTTTGTACATGGTTTTGTTTTGTGTGGAGATTGAACCCAGGAATGCTTTACCTCTGACCTACAGACCTTCAATCCTTTTTGAGACATATTCTTGCTGAACTGCCCAGGCTGGCCTTGAACTTGAGATTCTCCTCCCTAAATTACTGTGATTATAGGTGTATACCACTGTGCCTGCTTATTTACCTGTATTTCATTTGAATGGAGAAAATATTAAATAGTATGTACTCAGCAACATCATATTGGTGACTTGAAATATTCCATGATAAGTATTTATACTTTGGAATTTGGCAATACAGATATTTTTTAGTTCATTGTCTACAGGTAAGCAAGTGAGGGATAAAATGTTAATAATGCAGATTGTTTCAAAGTGCCCCATCTGTAGCTGTCATTTTTGACTGTCTAAAGAAATTGAGGACATTTAGGAATATATTCTTGCTGTATTTGAAAATTATCTAGTACAAAGAAAACTTAGGTTTTTGATGAGCATGTCAGTTTCCAACATGCAGAGTGCATGAAGCTGAATAATATCACTTGTAAGAGAATGAGGATTTTAACATTATATCACATAAGATATAATGAAAATACAGTGGTGGGAAAAAGAATTGTCAGATTGGGGTAAAACTTCATTTGTCAAAGCTTGGTTGAACTGGAATCATAGCCAGGGCATGCAAGAGTTTGGAAAAAATCAAAGAGCATTTGGTGAGAATTAGTTGTCTGTGGAATTTACAATGAAGTGTATGACTGCTGTGGAATTCATGTCTTGAACTAACACTCAAGATTGTGGTATAGAATGGAGGGCACGGGGTAGTCTTTGGCAAGTGAATAGATCATAAGGGTGGAGATACTAGGGATGGGGTTAGTGCAGTTATAAAAAGCTCCCAGAAAAGCGTCCTTGTCCCTTCTACCATGTTAGACCATAACAAGAAGGCCCCAGGGATGAGAAATGAACCATCACCAGATAACAAGTTTCCTAGCACCATAAGCTTGAACTTGCCAGAATCCAGAAACTTGAGAGGTACATTTCTGTTGTTTATAAATGTCCCATTTATGGCCTTTTTCTAAATGGCATTCCAGATTGTATATTTTATTTGAAAATTCATGCATTAACTATACGTTCCTTGTATCAGTAAATATATAATATATTTACATAGCTGGGCATGATGGTGCTCGCCTAGAATCCCAGTGACTCAGGGGGATGACGAAGGAGGATTCCAAGTTCAAAGTCAGCCTCAGCAACATGGGGAGACCCTGAGCAACTTAGGGAGACCCTGTCTCTAAATAAAATTTAAAAAGAAGGGCTGGGGATGTAGCTTGGTGGTTAAGTGCCCCTGGGTTCAATCCATGGTACCAAAAACAATAAAATAAACTTACATATACATGTATACACAGTGTTTCAGAGAGCTGCTTATTAAACATTTACTGGGACACCACTGATCATATACATCCTCCAAAAACATTCTTCCATGACCCTTTGCTTGGACATCCCAACTGTTGCTGTCCCCAAGCAACAGTTCATTCGCTTGCTGGGCACAATAGATTAGTTTTAGAATTTCATAAAAATATAGAAATACTGTTTTGTCTCGGAATGGAACCACCATTTGACCCAGTTATCCCACTCCTTAGCCTATACCCAAAGGACTTAAAATCAGCATACTACAGTGATGCAGCCACAACAATGTTTATAGCAACCCAATTCACTATAGCTAGATTGTGGAACCAACCTAGATGTCCTTCAATAGAGGAATGGATAAAGAAACTGTGGTATATATACATAATGGAATATTATTTGGCCCTAAAGAATAATAAAATTATGACATTTTCAGGTAAATGGATGGAATTGGAGAAAATCATGGTAAGTGAAATAAGCCAATCCCAAAAAACCAAAGGCTGAATGATCTCTCTTATAAGTGGTCGATGACACATAGCGGGGGTGGAGGGAGGCTTGGGAAGAATGGAGAAGGGGTGGATTGTATAGAAGAAAATGAGGGGTGGTGAGGGGCCGGGGAAGGAAAGATAATAGAATGAGACAAACATCTATACCACATGTATATGTATAAATATGCAAATTGTATGATTCTACTTTGTGTCCAACCAGAAAAATGATAGTTGTACTCCATCTACAATGACCTAAAATTAAAAAATAAATTAATTAATTAATAAAAAGATAATAAATAGCAAGTAAAAAAAAATAAATACTGTTTTGTGTATTGCTTCCTTTGCTTGACATAATATTTTTGAGGATTATCCATGTTGTTACATCTATCAAATATTCCAGTAATCTATTTTTTATTAAGTAGCATTCTGTTGTGTAGATGTGCCATGATTATTTTTTCATTCACATGTTGAATTTTTCCCAGTTTGCATCAGTTATGAATAAAGTTGTTATGAATTTTATTAAGTACAGATCACTTTATGAACCAATATTGATCCCTTTGGGGTAAGTACCAGGAGTGGAAATACTGGGTCTTATGGCATATGTGTTTTACAGTCTTTTCTAAAGTGGCTGTAGAATTCTTTGTCCCCCTGATGTTTCCTGAGTTCCAGCTGCTGCAGACTCACCAAAATTACATTGTGTCCATTCTTGAAATTGTGGCTGTTCTAGAACATGGTTCTTCCCAGTGGTTTTAATTGGCATTCCAGTTTTGAGTAAGTAAATAAGTCCAGTAAAATTTCCAGGTGTGTGTAATATCTGGGAAGCCACGAAGAGGAGTGATTGAGGAATTGGAGCTGTGTACAGTTGCACACGGTGCTATAGGTTAAAGATGAGAGCAGGAAAGATTTCATTGAATTTAATACCAGAAAAGTAACTTGTTACTTTCATATGAGCAATTGGAAAAAATTGAAATTGTCCATTGGAAATGCCCACTAATTTCCACCCTTCAACCTAGAATCCTGCACAATCCATGAGAAAGGTTCAAGTGCATGATGATGATGCTGTTCATGAATTTGGGTGGTTCAAACCTCAGAAATGAACAAGGGAAAGCTCTCTCCTTTAGTAGGATATTAGGTTGGTACTTAGCCCTCTCTTGAAAGGATTTGCCATATCCTGACAGATCTAGGGGAAATGTATTCCCCATTTTTACTTTGAGACTGGCATATTCTTTCCTTCTGAAATGACTAGGTAGGTGAAACTTCATGCCATTTCCAATCTCCTGCTATTTGGTGATGTTTTTCCCAAGAACATTATAAGCCATGTGAATTATCTCCTGATTTGTACTTGTTGAGCCCTAAGCAGCCTTGTTAAGTGACAACCATGTGAATTTGTTTAATGTCAGTATTTATACTGGATTATTGAGTAGAAAGAGTGAATTTATCCCATATAAAGTAGGGTTCTTGTTCTTGGTGAAAATCCTGTTTTCAATTTCTGTTCAACTTTTTTTCTGTAAGTACTCAAGACTATTTTTATTTATTTTTTGTCATAAAGGAAAAGGAAGGTTTTTGCTTTGCTAGCAAAACAGGAGGACAGGGGACTGCTGTCCCAGAGACCGTGTCTGGGCAATTTTAAAGGGATGAGTACTAAGTGCTGACAAGAAGTCTTGGAGAGAAAGTTTAGGGAGATGGAACTTTGGATTCTTTTTTCTAATTAAGCAGCTCTTCGGATGAAAGAAAGAGGAAAGTAACTCTTCCAAAGTGACTAAGAAAGTGGCCAACGGGCTAAATGAGGCAACAAAAACTCTCATTATCAATTTCAAAGTGGATTTTGGAGTTTGGAAACAGGGCTGTTTTGTGCATCCCCTGGCTTGCCACCTTCCACGAAGTGTTATGTCGCTTGTTTGCATGTGTGTCTCTCACCCAAGGCTCTGAGCTCCTTCGGGGCAGAAATAGCATCCATTCATCTCTGCATCCCCTGTAGCATATAGCATAATAGGTGCTTGATAACTTTTTGTTCAAAGAATGAAACAATACATGGAGGTGATAAATTGGGGACAAGGTTTAAAACACAGAAATAAAATGGAAAGTTTGTTGGAGCAGCGACTGAATACTGATGAAGGGAGAGGCAGAAGACTCGGAAGTTGCAACTTCTGCTTTCAGTTGACCTCTTCATCTTGATTCAGTGAAAAGCCCACGTTGATAATAGGATGCAACTTGCTTGGCGATGCATGATGGAGGTTCTGGACAAAGTGCTGTGTGAGCCAGGTTTCTATTGAGGATAGGTAGGGTGTGATTCCAGAGAAGGATCAGGTGTCTTAGGTGAGATGTTCTTAAAGCAGGTGATGTTACTCAAGGATTATGGGAAATTCTTAATGAAACATTTAATCATGTTTCGAGTTAATGCAGAAAGGGAAGAGAATGATGAAAGGCATGTAATGGAGTTCTAGTGCTTAGTGTGCTCCTGGCAGGAGCTCTTCTGACTTCCCACATATCCAGGTTCTCTGTTCTGAAATGACTTGGAGTTCATGGGGAGTAGTCCCATGATGACTTTCACTTTCTAGGCCACATCTCAGGGTCTGGACCCTCATCCCCGCTTGTCTCTGCACATGTCCACTACTTACTTCATCTTCCTACTCTTCACCTTGCTTGACTCTGTGGAAAGGTGCAGGGTTTTCATTTATCATTGTCAGTTAGTGATCATTGTTTTCCTTGTCTCTCAAAAAATCTCCAATCTTCATATGAAAAGGTCAGGTTAAACCTCCTGCTGCCCCTCCTTGGTTGCAGTATTTATTTTGCATTTGTAGAGACATCCTTCTGATTTTCCCTCCCTCCCTCCCTCCCCTCCCTTCTTCCCTCTCTCCCTTCCTCCCTTCCAAAGTGCTTGGCTGCTGACCTATGTCCCCATTCCTTTCCTGATTTCTTGAAGATTTTAGCTACAAGTTCACTATCATTTTCTCTAACATTTTGCAACTGTCATTGTGACAGCTGTCACTTTCACTGTTAATAATCCTTCTACAACCATGACTTGGAAGTGACTCCACTTCTCCTCCAAGATCTTGTCCTCTACCTTCATGGAAATAGATGTGCCCTTATTTAAACCACAGACTTTGGGATTCTCTAAGTTATAACCCTCCATCATTTCTTTTTTTTTTAATGATTTACAGACTGCCTTTTGGTTCACTGTATACAAATGGGGTACAACTTTTAGTTTCTATGGTTGTGCACAATGTAGATTCACACCATTCATGTAATCATAGATGTACATGGGGTAATGATGTCTGTCTCATTCCACCATCTTTCATACCCCTGCCGCCTCCTCCCTCTCATTTCCCTTTATGTAATCTAAAGTTCCTCCATTCTTCTCTCACCCCCACCCCACCACCCCCATTATGTATCATTATCCACTTATCCAGGAAAACATTTGACCTTTGGTGTTTTAGTATTGGCTTATTTCACTTAGCATGATATTCTCCAATTCCATCCATTTACAGGCAAATGCCATAATTTTATTATTCTTTATGGCTGAGTAGTAATCCACTGTGTATATATACCACAGTTTCTTTATCCATTCATCTGTTGCAGGGCATTTAGGTGGGTTCTACAATCTAACTATTGTGAATTCAGCTGCTATAAACATTGATGTGACTGTGTTATTGTAGTTTGCTGATTTTAAGTCCTTTAGGTATAAAGGGAGGAGTGGGATAACTGGGTCAAATGGTGGGTCCATTCCAAGTTTCTGAGGAATCTCCATACTGCTTTCCAGAGTGGCTGCACCAATTTGCAGCTCCACCAGCAATGTAAAGTGTGCCTTTTTCCCCATTATCCATCCACACCAATATCTATTATTGTTTGTGTTCTTGATAATAGCCATTCTAATTGGAGTAAGATGAAATCTTAGAGTTGTTTTAATTTGCATTTCTCTAATTACTGGAATTTCTTTACAAGAATGTCACTTTTCAAATGTCACCCTATCTCTGAAGTTCACTCTTTAGATTTCACTCACTCGAACAGTTCTCTCTGTATAGATGTGACACTCACACCACATTTTCCTGCGTTTTCTTCTTTGTGTTTTATTCAGCTTGGGCTTTCTGGTCCAATTAAGAAATATATCTTTTCAAATCTTATACTATTGCTGCAGAATTCGATTTCTGTTTTATCCTGTTCATAAGGAAACTGGATCACTCTTACCTAAAATTAATATGATACTAAATTGCTTTAACTGTATTTTTCAGAAGTGGCCCTGTTCTATACCTGCCTGAATGACCAGTTATACTACCATGATGACTGGTCCTAAGAGACTTTGATGACCTTTCTCTACAATCAAAAGGTGCCTTTTGGAATCCTATCCTATTTGGGTAGAATTTCTTGCATCTTGCTCTCTATCAAGACTTCTCACTGCCCACACCAGAGTGAATGGTCTTCCTTTTGCATGGACAACCAACAAATTCATTTTGTTATTTTCCGATCCTGGGCTTTTCTTTAGCAGATCTGTCATTTTGATGCTTTGGCTGCTTCATCCTCAGCCACCCTGTCCCTTCCTCCTCTATCCCCTCGCTGAATTTGTCCGACAACATGCAGCCTTGGTTAAACCCATTGATTCTGCTTCTGAAGCTGAATACTGAATGCACATAGAAAACAAACAAACAAAAAAAGAGCTATGTTGAGCAATCTTCAACAAACCCATGGCCTCTTCAAAAGTGCCCTTTTGCTGTTGGACAGTCCTGTCAATTTTCCAGCCCATTTTGTTCTCATCTTCTATTCATCAAACTCTCAACATACACCTCCTTTCTTCCTTGCTTAGCTGATAACCTGGCTTCCTAATCCATTAGACACAAGAAGCATATAAAGCCACAGGGTCCCACTCTGACATCTGCCAGTCTACTTGAAACTATACCCATAAAATGTGCCATTCTTTCATTATTAGGAAAGAAATCTTTGTGCTTTTTTCTAAGACAAAAGTCAGCACTGTGCCAAAGCAATTTCTTCATCTTTTTTGGTTTGTCTTATCATGCAAATATGCTCTAATTTCCTGTATATGAATACTTTCCAGCATCTGCCTTATTTATTTATTTATTTATTTATTTATTTATTTATTTATTTATTTTTGCTCCTCTGTTCAGCAAAACTCCTTGGAAGAGGTGTCTGCTCTTTTGTTCCCATATTCTGAACATACTCAAAGCTGTTTTTACCTTCATTATTCTACAGACAACAATTGTAAAACATCACCAATGATCTCCTGAGTCAAGTGGCCACAGTTTGGTTCTCAGCTTTCTTGGTCTCAATTCATCCCTTGGATCTTGAGATGCTGTTTTCCACTTAGGTAGATACTTCATCTCCTTGCTAGTACTGTCTAATATTTCCTTCTTGGTTTCCCCTCTCTCTTTCCTCTCACTCCAGAGTGATCTCTTATAGACTCTTGACTCGAAAAGCATTTAAAAACTGATGACTTCCAATTTGACCAGCTTGGGGCCAACATGAATTCTTCTCAGGCTGTTTGTTCTCTTAACAATTCCATTTGGATGACAAATTGGCACTTTGACTTAATTTGTCTATGATTTAACTGCCAAGGGTCTCTAGCCTAACTTGTTTCTTCCACATTTCTCCATCTGAGTAAACAATAACTATCTTTCCAGTTTTGATGCCAGAATCCTGAATTTGTCCACATCTCTAATCTTTCTCCTATCCTAACTCTAATTCATGAAAAAAATCCATTTGACACTACCTGAAATCCACGAATACACACACACATGGAATTCTGAATTTTTAAACTTTGTCTATGGCTGTTTTCCTAATTCAGTAGTTATAATTTCTCACCTGGGTTATTGCAGTAGCCTCATAACTAGTGTCTCTGCTGTGATGGTGCACTAACATCCTTTTTTTTTTTTTTTTTTTTGTGGTGCTGGGTATTGAACCCAGGGCTTTGTGCTTGTGAGGTAAGCACTCTACCAACTGAGCTATATCCCCAGCCCTAACATCCATTTTTGATTTGGCAGTCCAAATGATTCTTTTAAAACATGTTTGTTCACATCATCTTCCACTGATTTCTAGTGATAGGATATAGCAGGATCACTCGGGAAAAAGGAATTTTTACATTGGTTTATGGCATCTATTAATATACAGCTCTTTGTGATTCTCAGATACCATGACCCATGAGTTTGCCCTGCAGTTTCTAAAGTTCAGACATACTGGCCTCCTTTCCCTTTTTAAACATACTCAGTGCACTTCACCTCCTGACCCAAACACCATGCTCTTCCTGCTGCCTGAAGCTTCCCTTCTCTCATGGTCACACGGCTCTCTCTCACTCATGCGCCAATCTTTCTTCTTGGTTAAGTCTTCTTTGACTACCATAAATAAATGTCACTCCTCCTGCTATGGCTTTGTCCTTATTTACCTTTTTGTTTATCATTCATCTTCCAAACCATGTGCTTGAAGTTGTGAATTCCAGGAAATTAGGGAGCTTGTTTCTGGTGGCAGCACATAAAAAGTGCTTATTACACATTGTTGATCTAATTGATACAGCATTTTCTATTGTTTCCTCTATTAGGCTTACAAAACACTACTCCCCATTTATCATGGACTTTAGTGATTTATTTACCTTGCACATCCAAATGCTTTTCCAATTGGTAAAAGGAAAAGCAAGAAAGAGTATGGAAGCAGGTAGAAACTCCTCATGATGAATTTTATTAGAGGTATTTATTTCTAGTAGAAATACTGGAGTTAAAACGATGCCTGATGATGTTTCCAATCACTGGAGGTTTGGCTAAATTGAGATCTGGATGGGATGCTAGAGATGTCTCCAGCCCCAGAGCCGATGGCATGAGGAGCAGATCAAGATTGCAGAGGTAAACTGGAATTTTTCCAGACAGTTGTCAACTTTCTTTGCAGGCTTTCTAACTGATATAAATTGTGGCAATTAGCGTTAAAAACCATTATTTATTTCAGCATTTTAATCAGAATGTCATGTACTCATCCAAATGCATGTTTTATATAAATCTCATGATCAACCTGCTCCTTGGTCTGCAAATTTGCCACTACAACCCCCTGTGCCAAGGAGGGGGACCCTTCCTCTGGTGGCAGTTGGGGAGGTGACAACCTCAGACCGGTTCACAGATGGAAATTGGAAACAATGCAATTCAACTTTCTTAATGTGACCTTGACTAGACTGCACGGGTCTCTGTGCCCCATCAATTACAGGTAATTACGCAGAAATAGGAGAGAGGCCTGTTCCCTGGAGTCATGAGTGAAGTGCAACTGATTTCACTTAAGGCTGAGCAGCAGTGAAGTATATTAATATCAGCTTAATTTGTGGTAATTGAGGTAGCAATAAAGAATTATCCCTGGAATATTTTATTCCCATGATTATCTGAGTGTTTAAACTATGGATGCAGTTTTTTTGGTCATAGTATAAAATGTCCCACTCTCTCCCATCAGGAACTTAGTGTAATTAGCGTCTGGCAGACAACACTGTGTTCAGCCATTTCCTCTGTCCCTTGGATGCATTTTTATTAGCTGAACTATCAAGTAACCTTATTTATTATTCTAGATAGAAGCATTTTGATCTCATTAACATGGATAATTTTCTCCAAACTTATGTAGTCATGCTGAAGCCAAAGCTCCCTTTATGACAATTAAGATATATGTTTTTTTTCTTCTGGAGCCCTACTATACAATTAAGATACCATTCAAATCAGTAAATTTATTAGTATATTAACACACTAATTGGATTACAAACACATCCTCTTATTTCTGAAATGTTTATGATTTAATTGACTTGTTTAAACTAATTTTCATCTCCCTGTGCAATTATAACTGGTTGTTAATTGAACTTATTTACACATGGAATACTAATGCTGCTTCCCTTGTACCAAGGAAATATGTCTAAAGGTCTCAACAGAGGGCTAAGTTTTTGGCTTTCCTCTTTGGGCCTCTGAAACTGCTATTGTAGATAATAATGATCATGTAATATTCATTTGCTGGAAGGTGTAAGAATTAGTTGCAGTAACTTCTAGAAGAAATTAGTATGATTCAATTAGTTTGTAATTATTCATTTTTTCATGCATACTGCATGTGAAAGTGCTATTGCTGAAGTATGTATTCTTTTTCCCCCTCTCTAGTTTAGTTAAGGATTCATTATTGCAATGGCCAGGTCCAGTATCATAGAGAAAATGTGACACATGACATGTTTTGGATTGCTGGCATTCTGTCCTGCTCTTTCTGTATCTGGAATGCTTGCAGAATTAAACATTTTAAAGTGAAACAAAGGGACATACACATTTATGCAAGGTAATTACAAATGCATCATAGGGTCTGATAGAAGTGTTCTACATCCATGGAGTAATAATCATGGCTTGAGCCTGGAACTGTGCTGTCCCAGGAAAAAAGGTAGCTAAAACGGAAACAGAATTGTTGGCAGTGATTTTGGGGGAACTTTAATACTGTTGTTTTCCTATTCAAAGCATTACATATCTTCTTTTCTTTCACTTTTTGTTGTAAAATATAATTCACGTACAGAGAAGTAAGATGAGAACCTAGGTAACCACTCCACATGTCAAGGAAAAGAATCTTAGTATGCTGGTGTTTCCTAAAGGATAGCATTATGATAACTTACATGAGAATTATTCTCCTGTTTTTCTTTTACACCCAAGTCTGCATTCCTAAATATAGTACAGCCTGGTCTGTTTTTCAACTTTATGTGGACAGTCACATAATATGTATTCTTTTGTGTCAAGATCCTTGAGCTCAATGATTGTGAGTCTATGTTCAATATCCAAATTGTTGTGTGTAGCTCTGGTTCATGTCTTTTTATTGCTAGGCAGTATTGCATTTTATGAAACGTAACACAAATGACGTATGCATTCTATTGCTGATAAACGCTATGGTTCCAAGTTGGAGCAATGACATCATGCTGGTTGTGGGTATGCACTTTGGAGTGAAATTGACAGGTCAGAGTTGTATGACTTATTTGCAAGCAGCTTATGAGAATTCCTGTTGTTTAACATGCTTACTAACCCTCATATTGTTAGTCCTTTTTACCTTGGCTTAATTTGCATTTTCCTTAAAATTAATCAGATCCAGAAACTTTTCCTATTTATACTGGCTCTTTGGATAACCCCTTCTGTGTTTACTCACTAGATTTTTGCCCATATTTATATTGACTTTTTAAAGACTTTCTCTTACCAGTGTTTAGAAAATTCAATTTATTCTGCATGCAAAGTCTTGTTACATGTGTTATACATATTTTGTATGTGTTGCCTTTCATTAAAACATATTTTGGTGACTAGGAGCTCTTAGTTTTTTTCTTTTCAGTTTGAAATTGTGATGGTATTCTATTTTTCTTTATACTTGTAGATTGTGTTGCTGTTCACCTTAAACAATATAATTCAGTAAGAATCGATCATAGTATTTGATACAAGATGGGTGTCTTGTTAATTTATCTCCTATGGTTTGGATAGGTGAGTTGTATGTTTCAGGCAATTTTTATATTACATCTAAGTTGTCAAATTTGGTGGCAAAACATGTTGGTGATTTCTTATTATTTTTTATTAGTAGTAAGGGCTGAGGTGGTCACTCCTCTGCATTCCTGTTATTGAAGGTGTGTATTGAACCTCTTCTTTTCTTCATTAGATCAACAACAGCTTTGTCCGTGCTGATCTTCATATAAAACTGACTTTCTTGTGTTAATTTTCTAAATCGTTCATTTTTTTTCATTTATTTTCTTTATTATTTTCTTCTTGCTTTGGGTTTTCTTAGTTCTTTCTTTTCAATGTCCTTAAAGTCGAACCTAATGTTAGCATTTAAAGCTAGTCATTTCCTCCCAAGCACACCTTCAGCTGAATTGACAAATTTTAATATTTTATTCTTATTATTTGATGCATAATATTGTCTAATTTTCTTTGTGAGATTGCTTTTAACTCAGTATTACTGTATGCTTTAACTTATAAATATAAAGCTTTTCTATATACCTTATTCATTTTTAAGTTAATTTTATTGGGTTCAGAAAACTTTTTTTTTTAAAAAAAAGATTTTTAAAATTTTTAGATTTACCAAAAAAAGAAAAAAATTGAACAGATAGTTGAGGAACCTCCTGTATTCCTTCTTTAGCCCCCACCCACCAGCTCCCAGTGACACAGGGAGTCCCATGTCACTTACATGCAGTTTCCCTTATATTTGGCATTTTATATTTGTATGGTGCAAGTTTTTTTTTTTTTTTTTACAATTAATAACCAATATATTATTGTTAACTAAAGTCTGTATTTTAGATTAAGGTTTAATTTTTGTGCTACATAGTTCTGTGGATTTTAATGCATGCATAGTATCAGGTACCCACTATTTCAGATTCTGTCCTAAAAGTTCCCTCTGCTGCTCCTGTTTATCCCCCTCCTTCCACCCTTGAGCCCCTGAAAATGAATTAGTTTTTTTTTCCTGACTTTATCATTTTAGCTTTCCCCAAATGTCATATAGTTAGAATCATACAATATACAGCTTTTTCAGATCGGTTTCACTCAGCAATTTGCATTTAATGATCCTCCATACATTTTTCATGCCTTTATAGCTGATTTCTATTAGGTCATTGAATAATATCCCAGTCACTTCTGTTTTTGTTATTTTTATTTATATGCTTTTTGTGCATTCATCTAAAGGACATCTTGGTTGATTTCGGTTTTGGGTGAATAAATGAAACTGCTTTAAATATTCACGTTCAAGTTTTTGTGTGGACATATGTTGAGCTCACGCAGGTGGACATCAAGAGCATGATTGCTGGATCATGTAGGCAGGCTATGTTTAGTGTCATGAGAAACTGTCACCCTATCTTCCAAAGTGTCTTTACCATTTTTCATCCCCACCAGCAATTAACAAGTGTTCCCATTGCCAGCATTTTGAAACATCAGCTTAATTTTAAAAAATTTAACCACTTTAATAGCTATGTAGTGATATCCATTGTTGCTTTAATTTGCAATTAATTCCCTGATGTTGTATAATATTGAACATCATACTTATTTGCTGCTTATATCCCTTTTCTGGATGTTTGTTAAAGTCTTGAAATTGGCTTGTTTCGTTAATATACTTTAACAATTCCTTTTATATTTAATAACAAGACTCTTATCAAATGTGTGCTTTGTGAATATTTTCTCTGTCACTTGCCTGCTTTTCTTGTACTGGTTATTGAACCCAAGGGTATGTAAACACTGAGCCACATCCCTGTCCCTTTTTAAGTTTTATTTTGAGACAGGGTCACTAGGTCACTAGGTTGCTTACAGGTTCCCTAAGTTGCTGAGGCTGGCTTTGAACCTGCCATCCTCCTGTCTCAGTCTCCAGAGTCTCTTGGATTATGGGTGTGCACCACCACACCTGGTAGTCACGTGCCTTTTTATTCTCTTAACAGTGTCTTTCACAAAGCAGAAATGTTTAATTTCAGTGAAGTCCAACTTAGTAGTCTATCTCCCACCCTTGGATCATGTTTATGGTGTTGCATTTAAAAATACATTGCCAGAGCCAAGATAATCTAGATTTTCTCCTCTATCATCTTAGAGTTTTATAGTATTGTATTTTACATTATATCTGTGATCCACTTTGAGTTATTTTTGTTTATTTTGGAAAGACTAATTTTTCCAATGAATCCTTTATGTAGAAGATGATGAATAGGTTTATTTTGGGATCTCCAGACTATTCTATTAATTGTCCATTCTTTCACTAATACAACACTGTCTTCAATATTCTGTCATTCTAGTAAGTCTTGAGGTTGGTTGTGGGTGTCCCCTGACCTTGTTGTTGTTCAACATTGTATTCACTATTCTGGGCCATTTGTCTTTTCAAATATACCTTAGAATCGGTTCATCAAGTTCCATAATAGAACACGATGAAATTTTGATAGGAATTGCATTGGACCTATAGGACAATTTATAATCATTTACGTGTTAATCATTATTGAATCTTCCTGTCCATGAATATGGAATATCTTTTACTTTAGGCCTTTTATTTCTTTCATTAGAAGAGTTTGGATTTCTCATATTGAGCTTAACGTGTATTTTTGGATTTATATCCAAGTTTTCAAATATTTTGGTGTTAATTTAAATAATATACTTCAAATCCCAATTATGTGTTGCTAGTCTACAGAAAAATAATTGCGAGACCTGGCATCCTAGGAACCTGCTGGTAGACCCTGATGGAGGACCAGGTTCACTGAGAGGGAGGAGGGGGACAAGGGTACTATGGATAGAAGAACTGGGAGACTATCATTGACCTAGTCCATTACAGGGCAAGTTTACTAAATTTTCTATTTTCTTATTGGACAAATCCCCCTAAACAAATAGCTCACTCTTTCTTAGTGCTTGCTCTCTTGAAGATCCTGTCTCTTCTGTGGTAAAAACTGTACATCAGGGTCCCTGATGATCCCCTCTCCTGGGCATGGCAGAGTGTCATCTCTGTAATGCAGGAGGGCCTTAACCCTGCATCCCCTCCTGGGCACTCTCCTATGGCGTCTGAGTCCTCTCTTTTCACATATGAATCAAAGATAGTGTCCTGGCTTTGTCCATGGGGTCTGTACCTTAGAGGTCCTGTGCTTCTGCTGTCTTAGGTCACTCACACTAACCTCCAATTGCAGGTTGTGACTTTGGGAAGTGGCCATATGTATGAATATGCTCCTTACTATGCACGTACTCTGTGGCTTTACAAATTATCTGATGCAGGGGACTATTCCTTGGCACAACCATGATGCTGGCTTGGTGGCTGTCCCTCCAGCTAGAGTGATGACCTTCTATCAAGATGATCTTTCTGATGTGTTTGGCCAGATCTTGCTCTCTGATTGGATCATTCTTTAGTGACTAGACCCTGAGATCATTCAGTTCTCCATTTACAGTTTGAGAACTCTTATGGGCACTTCTCAGGAGATCTCTTGGTTTAATAATTGGAAACAGTGGACTCCATAGCCTTAATGGTTTCCCCATAAAACAGCTCTGGTTTGTCCTCACTGGTCTGGAAGGCATGAGGATTGGGTTGTCAAACACAGTAACTAGTAATTTCAAGGTGTACACAGGATTCAGGTAATAGCCCTGCCTCAGTAACTCTGGAAATGATCCATCCTCCTCTCATTTCTCTCACATCTGGGTGTCTACTTGGCTATTACCCACATCTCCAGTTGCTTCTGACTAATGAGTTGAAGGACAAGGAGGTTTCCACCACCACATGACAGGTTGTAGCTTAACCCCAGAGAGAGAGGCCTGTGATGGAACACAAAGAAATATACTCTTCATGGAGAAAACTGTGAGAAAGAGGAGGGTCCAGGAGAAGGCTGAAATGGGCATGCATGAGTCTCCCAAGCCTGAAAACAAGGGAGCAGAAGAGGCCAATCCACAGTTGTGCTCTGGAGGTGGGACAATGTTCAATAAAAAAGGAAGGAGCCAGCTGAGGTAGCATGAAGATGGCTGTGAAGTGGGACAGGAGGGACTTGAGAGTGATTCAGTGGCTCTGTGGGAAGAGGAGTTTAGTGATTTCCTGGGTGAAGAAGGGTTCAGGTGAAGACACCTGCCCTTGACTCTCCTTGACCTTGAAAACCTGAAGGGCTGGGCTTTCTTCTTACCTATGCTCTTCTCCTTAGGCAAACATCAACCATTATTATTAGTGAATATTGTGACTTCCTACCTGAAACTCCTAGGACTCCATGTTCTTTTCCTGTTATTCTCTTTAAAGTGGGTCAAAACATTTCTGTTTCTTTCTCCTTTTTTTTGGATCCAGGGATTGAACTCAGGGACACTTGGCCACTGAGCCACATCCCCAGCCCTATTTTGTATTTTATTTAGAGACAGGGTCTCACTGAGTTGCTTAGGGCCTCGCTAAGTTGCTGAGACTGGCTTTGAACTCGTGATCCTCCTGACTCAGCCTTCCAAGTTGCTTGGATTACAGGCGTGTGCCACCATGCCTGGCCTCATTTCTGTTTCTTTTGACAACTCGAAGAAGCACTTTTTGTACATGATCTGTGGAGTTTCCTATCAGTGTTCCTCTGCAGAGGGCAGGTGCAGGGTCTCAGACCTCAAAGAGTGCATGGGAGACATTGGGTAGGATTCTGTTTCTTAAAGACACAGCTCAGATTTTCGCACATAATCACAGGCTTGCAGAGGTTTAGCTTTGCTCTCCAGATCAGCCCTAAAAGCAGGGTCTAGGCCCCGAGACCACTGCCATGCAAAGGGATTGATGAATAATAACTGTGTGAGTCTTGGCCCCAAGCATATCCTACACTCTTTTTTTTTTTTTTTTCTTTTTTTGAACAACAAATGGGGTGCAGCTATTGTTTCACTGGTTGTACACAAAGTAGAGTTACACCATCTGTGCGTTCATGCATTTACACAGGGCAATGGTATCTGTCACACACTCTGTTATTAATTTTACCCCCCACCTGCCCCCACCCCCCCCTTCCCTCTATGCTAGCTATCTTTCCTCCATTCTTGCCATCTTTCCCCCCCACATTATGCATCATCATTCATTTATCAGAGAGACCATTCGGCTTTTGGTTTTATGGGATTGGCTGATCTCACTTAGCATAACAGTTTCCAACATCTATTACAAGGATACTGAGTCCCAGTGTTTGAAATTTAACCCAAAGTCTTATACCATCTCTAAATTAGTCTCTGAGCATGGATAGAAACCCTCTGCCTTTTCACTGTTACCGTGAAGGAAAAAATTCTTACCTTTTCTGAAAGCACCCATCTCAGAGATCTGTTTCAAAAACATATTTGATTTCAAAAAGTAAGAGGAAAGGCAGAAAAAGTAAAAGTCTGTTTACACTGGGGGTTGGATCTAGGGTTCCCTCAACTTTACCTGATTTCTTTGCCTTCTACAGATGGATTAATCTGCAGGAAGTACAGAAAAAAGAAGGGAAGTTACACACCACACAAGAAGGATAAAATAGATTACATGGCCCATGCAGTTGAACTTGAGCTTCTCCATGGGGCTCTACAGCTGTTCAAGAAGTGAAAATCCATCTCCATCTTCCACAGCTCACCTCTGCCGCTAACAGTCCCGGGCACTGAGCCTGTGAACTCTGGTGTAGGCAGACAGCCTTGCGTCGCAGAGTCATGGGACAGTCATCAGAGACCCTCAGGATGTGAAGGAGGAGCAAGTCCACCACCATTCAGACCTCACAGCACAGCCAGGCCTCCTTGGTCCCTCTACCATGCCCTGGAAAGACCCCTGGGCTCTCTCTCACCTCAAATTTCTCATTATCATGCATACTTTAATGCAGTTTTGCATTTATTTATTATATTTCCAGATATGAATTGATCCAACTCTATCCCCTGGTGTTCTCTCCTTCGAAGCCACCAATTCAAAGCTATGAAAACTTGGAAGCTCTGAAGTTTTCCCAGATTTTTTTATTTTATTTTATTTTCACTGATTCCCAGGGCTTTACTTTCCATCCTCAGCTATAATTTCCCTGCACAATCTGACATCTGTAGAAGAGCTGCACTGCTCTAAAAAATCCTTTGTGTGATGCATCCCTTCCATTCCTTAACCTTTGGAAGCCACTGAACTTCTATTTTCATAGCTTTGTCTTTGCTAGAATGTCATAGTAGGAATCCTGCAGTCTGGACCCTTTTCAGAAGGGCTTCTTTCACTGAGCAAGGTGCATGGAAGGTTCCTCCAACCTCTCTCTACTTGTGCAGTTGCTCACCTGGCTGGTCACTTCTCTGGGCACCCCAGAACCTCAACATAATTCACCCATAAATACTCAGAGTAGTTCTGCTCTTCCAAGTGCCTATCCCTACCTGGCCCCTCAGGTCTATCTGGACTCAGATCCTGGGTCAGGTTATATTAAAAAACTAATTAGTTTTTACATAAAACTAGGCTATATAGAAAAGTATTTATCAGTCATCTTCTGTGATTGGCAGGCATTAAACAGCCTGCCACACTCACAGTTCCATCACTAGTCCTCAAGACTTTCTAGGCACTGTCTGACACAGCCTATGTTTTGTCCTCAATTCTCTTCTCTCCCTTCTAAGTCCTCATTGCAGACTGATTATTATTCATGTTTTACTAATGTTCCAGTCAAGGCATCCTGACTACTTCTCTCCCGTTGTTTAAAGTTCTTCCATCATCTCATCATAAACATTGTAAAGGCTATCTATGCTAAGCCTACAGCCAACATCTTCTAAATGGAGAAAAATTGAAAGCATTCCCCCTGAAAACTGGAACAAGACAGGGATGCCCTCTTTCACCACTTCTATTCAATATCGTCCTTGAAACTCTAGCCAAAGCAATTAGACAGACCAAAGAAATTAAAGGGATACGAATAGGAAAAGAAACTATCCCTTTTTGCTGATGACATGATTCTCTATTTAGAGGAGCTGAAAAATTCCACCAGAAAACTTCTGGAACTCATAAATGAATTCAGTAAAGTATCAGGATATAAAATTAATGTTCATAAATGGAATGTATTTTTATTCATAAGTGATGAATCCTCTGAAAGAGAAATTAGGAAAACTACCCCATTCGCAATAGCCTCACTATTACATAACTACTAATTTAATTAGTTTTTTACTTTGATTTTAATTTTTCCAGTACTGTAGATCCAACCCAAGGCCACGTTTTTGCTAGGCAAGCACAATTTTGTAAATGTTTGTTTACATTCATCCATTGCAGATATCATTATGCCTATCATTTTTTTTTTCTGGTCTAAGAGACTGCCCCAAAATCAGTGGCTTAAAAATATAAATTTATTATCTAAGCTTCAGAAGGTCAAAAATCCTAAAACAGTCTCTTTGAAAAAATCTCCCTCTGATGCTCAGCCCTGCATTTCTTTCAATTATCAATTATTGGGATGCTCATTACCAACTTATTGAGCCCACCTAGATAATCCCTCTCTCTCTCATGCTCACTTGACTGACAACTTATTTCTACCTGTAACGTCAATACCCTTGAAATGGAGCATGCTATATTTCAGATTCTAGGGATTGAGGATATGGGCATGATTCTACTCACTTATATTAGTGAACACACATTATTCTGCTTAATGTATATTTTTTTTTTTTTGGAACCGGGACTGAACTCAGGGACACTCGGCCACTGAGCCATACCTCCAGCCCTATTTTATATTTTATTTAGAGACAGGGTCTCACTGAGTTGCTTAGGGCCTCGCTAAGTTGCTGAGGCTGGCTTCGAACTCGAGATCCTCCTGCCTCAGCCTCCCAAGTGCTGGGATTACAGGCGTGCGCCACCATGCCCGGCTTATTCTGCTTAATATTGAGAGTATATTATTCACAAATACATTCTAGTTTTCAAAATTTTTGTCCTAATAAGTTTATGTCCTTGAGCTTATTTTGGCTTGGCTTTCAAAGCAAGGGATTAATCTCAATATTTTAAGATAATGTAGATAAAAACTTTTCTTGAAAAAAAAAAATTCATGGAGAAATATCTGAGGGCAAGTTCTTGGTCAAAATTAATTTTTTTTTTTCAAGTCTGGAGTTGGCATAGTTTGTTTTGGAAGTTCCTTTTACCCTCAGGCAAATCATACAACTCGAAACAAATCTGTTACATTGCAGACGTATTTATCATTTTCGCCACTTCATTCAATTTGCATTATAAGAAATTCATTTGGGGATGCTAGAGAATACTTCTCAAATGCAGGCTGTTGATTAAACAGGGCAGAGTAGCTGTGGACCAGAATTGGTGAAGAGTTACAGAAGGAGACGACAGTAGGAATTGATCTGAAAAATGGTGTCTATCCATGCCTTGAGAAATCCTCTTTAAATCACACTTGTGAGTGGATGGGAGAACGCACTCTCTGGAAGCCACCATCAATCCTCTGCCGAGGTTGCAGTTTTCTTTAATATATCAGCAACCTTCCCTTTCTCGCACCCACTCTTCAGCTGTCTGGGGATGAGAAGCTATAGTCTCCACAGTGACAGAAGGACACGAGAGCCATTGATTCCAGAGTGAAATCAAAGGACAGACTATTTAGTCTCAAGTCCTCTGGACAATTAAGCCAACCTCTCACAGTTAAGGTTTTTCAAGTAGAAGGAGTTGAATTGAAATTTTAACTAATTCTTTTAAAAGGAAAGAAAAAAAACCATTTGCTGAGGTAGGATGAATGAATTGGGGTCCTTTGCTAATTCTTGGAGTGTATTCTGATGTTTTCAGCTGTTTGGGGGTCATTTTTAATAGAGATGTTTACAACATGATGCCGTAGGGGAAGGAATATAGTATAGTAGTTATGGGCAAGTACTTCTGGTAATGCAGATTTGGATAAAGTCTCTACTACTAGGGAGTTGTGTTAGGCTTAGGGGAATTAATCAATGTCCTCATCAGTAAAATGAGAATGACTATATCTAACACCTTGGGTGGTTGTTAGGACTAAATGGGAGAATACACATCCAGCAGGTAGTGATGTGCTTCTGTAAAATATTTTGATGTTACCATCACGACTACTCCTATTACCACCATCATCATCCTTCACCAGGCTTAAATTCTTTGGGGAGCCATGAAATTAAAGTTTCTGTGTTAGGAACTGAGTGTGAGGGGTAGTGTTGCTTTAGTCAACTTTTTTTGTCTCTGGTCAAAAGAACTGGCAAGAACAACTTAGAGGAGGAAAAGTTTATTTTGGCTTTGGATTTCATAGGTTCAGTCTATGGTGGGCAGATGCCATAGTTCTGGACCCAAAGTGAGGCAAACCATCATGGTGGAAGGGCCCAGCTGAGGAGAGCAGCTCAGGACATAGCATTACAAAGCCAAGAGAGCTCTGTTCAGTAGGGACAAAATATAAATCCCATAGGCACACCCCTAGTGACCTACTTCTTCCAGCCACACCCTGTCTACAGTTAACACCCAATTAGTCCATCCTAGTGGATTAATCCACTGATTAGGTTAAGGTTCTCATAACCTAATCATTTTATCTCTGAACATTCAGGCACTGTCTCATATGAGCTTTGGGGTCACCACATATCTAAAGCATAACAAGGGTGTATGAAAACTGATAAATTAGGTTGGGAACTTAATATTACTTAAAACACTTAGTGTACCAAATAAAATATGACCAAGGAACCACCATGACTTCCAGTTTACTGAAACTGGCTACATCATAAGGAGCTCTGTGGACACATCAGGACTTCAGGGGCTCATTCTGCTACTTCCATGGCTATATAAACCACTTTTAGTTTCATCTAACTCCGAACTTCAAAAATTATATATATATAAATCTCCACTGTGTAAGGATACTGAGAGAATTACAGGTAATATCTTTAAAATATTTTGCAAGGTCTTGGAAACTATAGGCTCATAATGCATCATGGGAATGTATTTTCTCCTAAACACATGTGGAACAGGTCTTATCTAATTATAATTTCATCTTTCTGAAATTACCTCTCTCCTCAATGGTGCAAACAATTCTTTTTTCACTCTTACTGTATCACAAAGTCCCAAATAATCAACTGTATTCAGGTTAAAAAGGGCACAGGGGAAAGAGAAAGAAATTCTATTGTCTATCTATATAAATAGAAAATACATTTCTGCTCTGTGGAGTAGAAAAATCTGAGGGTCTATGTTTCACAGAAACAACTACACATATTATGGTCAGATTGTGTATAACAGTATTGGTGTTTCCATACAGATGCCATGTGCTTTGTGGTTACCCATAGGACTATAAATACCACCTATAACATGGTTTCTGGGGGAAAAGTTTCCAACCAAGCAGCTCATACATGAGATACAACCTAATAGAATGCTTGAATGTGTGGGTTCAGTAGTCAGAAAGCTCTTCTTTTAAAGCCTGGGATAGACACTTAATAGATGGGTTTCTTCATTTTCTGTGCTTCAGTTTCTGTATCAGCAAATGGAGATGGCAAGAATGTAGTGTTTTTAAAAAATAAATGAGATATTGTATGTTAAACACTCAGTAAGCACATAGTGAGATATCAAATATTAGCTGTTTAAAATTACTATTGTTACTGTAGGCTATTTTTAAAACCCTTTAAAGATAGCCAATGAATTCTATTTAGATTCTTGAAAATGAGAGGGCAGTTGAAAAAGGCCATTTCAGACACAAAACACAATTTCCTAAATGAGTATGTTACTCTATGTATTTATTGCAGCCATTGAGAAAACCCTCTGATGAAGCACTTGATGGTCTTTTATTTAATTATTGTTATTCCTAACTTTAACCCTGAATAAAGCAGGTATGAAGGAGAGGAATCAGAAATGAAAACCTGATAGTGATCTTAGAACCAGTGCACAGTATGCTCTTCCATCACTGTGGTGGAGTTTATTTTAAACTAAATATATTCTGGAGTCTAATATAGTGTGTCCTCTCCTAATATGCTGAACAAAACATAGAGAATATAATGTTCGCTATTTTATTGTAATTGATTTCTTCTGTATCTATACATGCACAGACACTATTATGTTTTCTTAGCCCTTGGATCATTTATTAAATGAAATAACATGGCCATAATATTAAATAAAAGAACAAAGGGTGAAGATAACTCAGCAGTTTTTGTCTTCGGCATTTTCTATTACTTATCCTGGGAGACTCTAAAGCATAGCTTCTGTTGATTCTCAGTAGGAAATAAAAGTTAAAGAAGTTGACTGTGTAATCCATCTTTCCATACACAAATTAAATCTCTCTCTCCAAGTGTATATAGTGCTTATGGCAGAATATGCACGGATATGCCTTAGCCATTATCTAAGCGATTTTTCACTTGATATTTAGCAAGATGTTAGATTCATTTTAGGGACTAAAAATGTTGCTAACACCTCAATAACCAACAGGGTACACCCAGTTTTATTGCAAGGTTATTGAATATACTTCCACATACAAGGGAAATACACTATGTAAATTGTAGATTGTATTAACTATGCTGTCTTACTTTCTGGATTCTTAGTGCTGTGGCATATGGGTCCTCACTGACGGGGAGAGAGACTGCTACAGGCAGGGGTGGCTATTTCCTGGAGACACCAAATATTTGGTGGTGAATGCCCCATTGATATGCAGACAAATCCATCCTGGTCCCTATCCTCACCTGCCTCCTTTAATCAGGCGCCTGCTATCAGGGACACTACCTCTCTGGCCTGAAGAGTGCAGGGACCAGGTACTAGACAAGGAGACTGCTATGCTCGGAGAGCCTACCAAAATTATCTGGAATTTCTGGTCCTGACCCTGCTGAGCTGCTCACTGTGCCTTGCTATTCCTTTTTCCAAAAAACACAATGAAGGCCTCTCTGCCCACACAGTTCCCTTGATCATCTGCCCCTACCTCAGGCTTCTCCGTGTGTTCCTTGCTGGCCATGACTTCTGAAGAGCTGCTAGCGACCAACAGAAATGGTAGTGCTTTCCAGATGACTTGCCCTCCTATATTCGAATAGAATCAAAATCATGACTCTATTTTAAACCTAAATCCAGGACATCTTATATAATAAAAATTAGGTTTGGTACTGTCAAGAACATGGAAGAAGTTTTCCCTATTCAAGTTTTCCCTCTTAGAAGCCTTTTTCCTTTATTACCTCTTTCCCTCTCCAAAAATTGTCGCTTATGTTTGTATGTTACATGTGATAAAGATGAGGGTGAGGGAAACCCATAAGAAGCCCACTCCATTTGAAGAGCAGACAGGAACATGAGTTGAGCCCAGTATGCTAAGCACAAACCTGGAGTTCGACTCTTTGCCAGGTTGGGGAAAAAAATGGAGTCAGGAAATACTGCTAAGAGGAGGTGACAGTTCAGTCAAGATTTCTTATTTTTCTTTAAAAAATTGGAGATAAAATTTGCACACAATAAAATTTACCCTTAGCCAGGTGCCGTGTCACACCAACTATAATCCCAACAGCTCAGGAGGCTGAGGCAGGAGGATCTCAAGTTCAAAGCCAGCCTCAGCAAAAGCAATGCCCTAAGCAACTCAGAACTGTCTCTAAATAAAATACAAAATAGGGATGGGGATGTGGCTCAGTGGTTGAGTGCCCCTGAGTTCAATCCCTGGTACCAAAAAAAAATAAATAAATAAAATTCACCCTTCCACTGTCTTCAATTCCATGACTTTTGACAAATATATACAGTTGCATAACCACTACCACAATCAAGATGCAACATTCCCATCTCTGAAAAATAATTCTATTTTTCCCTTTTGCAGTCAAGCTGTTTTATCTACAATCCCTGGCAATCCGTGATCTCCACTGATGCAATAGCTCTATCTTTTTCAGAATAGAGTGTGAATGAATTTACACATTATACGCTTTTTGTTTCTGGCTCCTTTCACTTAATGCTTCTGATATAAAACCTTTGCAAATATAAATAATTTATTCCTATTAATGGTTAACAGTATGTCACTGTGTTCCCAGGACCATCTGCTTATCCATTCACCACATGATGGACACATGGGTTATTTCCAATTTTTAGCAACGAAGGAGAAAGTAGCTCTAAGCATTTAACTCTTGTGGATACCTGTTTTCATTTCTTTTGAATAAATACCTAAGACTGAAGCGGTTAGATCACAGGCCATGTTAAACGATTTTCCCAAGTCTCTGTACCATTTTATATCCCAGGAGCAATGGGTGAGAATTCCAGGTCTTCCTTATCCTCACCAGTAATTGGTATGGTGATTATTTCTTCTTAAAATTTGTTTTCTTTTGGTTTGTAGTTGTAGCTCATACCCCAAAATCAATTTGTATCTATCTGATGACTAATGATTTTGAGCTTTTTTTATTGGGTAGAAGTTAACATCATTTGCCATATATATATAATAGACATATATAGATGTATTTAGCCATATATATAACATGTATAGACACATATAAAAGATATATACTTGCCATATATATAAAATAGACGTATGTATATATGTCTATTTTTCTCTAGTCTTTGATTTATATGTCTCCCTAGCACCAGACTTTCTTGATTACTATTGTTAGTATGATGTCTTGATATCTAGTCTTGTAAATCCACCAAATTCGATTTTCATTTACAAAATTGCTTGGGTTTTTAAAGTTCCTTTGCCTGTCAATAGTAATTTTATAATCAGCTTCTCAAGTTGTACAAAGCATCTGAAATTCTATGGAGATTGCAGTAAATCTGTAGAACAATTTTGGAAGTATTGACATCTTACCAATCATGCATTTTCTGATCCATGAATGTAGTTTTTTTATGTCTTCATTTTGATATTCTTAAATATTAACAGTACTTTGCAGATTACATCATACATCTCTTGTACATATGCCATTCAATTTAGTCCTCAGTATTTCATGTGTTGATGCAATAATAAATGCTTTTATTTCTTTAATTCCAATTTCTTCTGTTGAAAAGTGTATTTACAGAGGTTTTGTTGTCCTCCACTTTGACTTTGCAGTTTCTACCATGCCGAGTGATGAGACATTACATTTTATCACATGATTTAAGTCTGAGAAAGCAACAGAAAAAATGACAAAATGCTCATCTGTGAACTGTTTGTTTTTTGCATCTTTTTCATTCACCCAGTAACAAACACATCTCAACAACAACTAGGGACTGCGAACTCATTTCTTGGTATTGCTGAATGGAGTTTTCACTGTTGCCCCCACTTGACATGCCAGATAGCTGTCCTGTGGCCAGTCGATGGCCCGTGAGATGCATTAAGCTGCCAGATCACTAGTTGGAGCAATCAATGAGGGACATGGTCAATTATTGAAGTGCCTGTAAAATATGCACAAGTGAGAGAAGCCGAGAATATTGAGTGTTCTGAACAGTATTGCTACACTAATATTGATATTTATCATATGGAGATTTATACAAATATGTATTATTTAGTAATACACTTAATTTAGTAATACATTTTGGTGCAATGAGCTGAAAAACTCAAAGTGCATGCTTATAAAAATTGAGTGCTAAATTCGTCTTGCTAAAATGTTGTTGAAGAGCATGTAGCTTGTGCAAAGTATTTGTTGACAATTACTACCTGCCATGGGGACCACAGGGATATCAGTGACTACGCAGGCCACTGAAGACAATATGCTGAGGATGCATCAGCCTCTACATCAAAAGTTAAAATATTAGGAAGAATGTGCCTGAAGACAGTGATTAATATGCAGCTGCAGATGGCATGTTTACATAACGTTCTGTGAAATATTTCATTTAGATGAAATGACTGTTCACAATCGCTTTTATTCATTTTTTGATTTGAGATTTTTCTGTGCATGTATGAAAGCCGAAGCAGTAGCTGTGAATGTTGGCTGCTTCACAGAAGAAGAGCTCCACTCATTAAATGATGCCAAGTTCATGTTGATCTGTGTGGATCCTTCAACCAGAAAACTCGTTAATTCCAATAATGGTTCAACCTTTTTTCCTAACCATTGTATGGAATCAAGATAAAGGCTTTGGATGTTGATTCTGTCAAATGTGCAATATCAGATGTTAGGGAGAATGCTTTTGTAAAATTGAGCCCAAATTTTCAGGATTAAAAACACTTGGTTTTGTTGTTACACTACATATTTTGGTTTTATGGGATTTTGCTGTGTTATTACAAGCGGTGGAGAGCTGCATCTCAAGAAAACACTCTGGTTCTTAAATAAGTAAACTGGGAAGGATATGCTTGGCATTCAAAGTGATGAGCACATAGTTTATCATTGTTTCTGTTGTATGGTAATAGAAGCAAGAGTTGCTGAATTTTCTACTTTTAAATGTGTGTGTGTGTGTGTGTGTGTGTGTACTTTACTGAATAACAATTTTAAGTGGATCATTCTTGTTTTTGTGTAAGAACACAAATAATTTTTATTGGCAAATATGTTTTTAATTTTCGCTGCCTACCATCAATGAAGACCAAGATGATGACTGCAAGTAACGTGATAGACTCTGAAGGCTTTAGTAATGAACCTAAAAGCCTGCCCATGATATTGAACTGTTTATGAAAATAAATCATCTAAAATTGTTACATTCTATTTAAAATGACTAAGAAATATTTAATCAATATATTTGTGAATAGTGTATCAAAAATCACCTTTTAAAACTTTAATTGCAATTGTTCAAAACAATTTATGAACAGGAAGTCATTGTAATGCATCCCTATGAAAGAAAGGGAAGATTGGAACAAATTAAATATTATTCCTGAAGTGGTGTAGATTGTTTAAATTTAAAATTGCATAATATCTCTAATTATGGGAAAATTTGCTTGGAGTTCCTGTGTTCAGCTGAATAAATTTATATTTTGCACTTAAAAGGATTGAGTTTGAGTAGTTCTGAGTTTTCAAGCATTTCTATTTGGTGAAACAGACAAAGAAGACATAAAAATAGAGAAGGCGTTTGAAGATTGTATTTTGTGGAAATGATCAAGAAGAATAGTACTCATCATGGAAGCAAAACTAAGTGCAGTTGACCTTCTGTAGCCACAGTTCTGCATTCACAGATTCAGCCAAAATATTCAGGAAAGAAATCATATGTGCACTAAACACGTATGGACCTTCTTTTTCTTGTTACTATTTCCTAAATGATGCTGTCTAGGAACTTTTTACATAGCATTTACATTGCACTAAGTATTATAAGTAATCTATAGATAATTTAAAGTGTGCAGGAGGATGTGTGTAGGTGGTATTCATATACCATCCCATTTTATATCAGGGACTTGAGGATGCACACATTGTGGCAGTTGTGTGGGGTCGTGGAATTAATTGCCTATGGATACTGAGAGTTGACTGTACTTATGAATAAATTGGGCTTAAATATTTACAAAGATCAATGCAAAAACGTGAGTAATAAGAACATTTCCCATTTTACAGTTTGTTCTCCCTAACTTGGAATCTTAATAGGAATGATTTCTTATTAAAAAATGTTTTAGTCTATGGAGGAGTTAAATTAAAGCATCAGTAATTCCAAATTTAACTGTAAAATGCAAACTGGAAGATGATTGCAAGTGATTTTATAAATAAGTTAATAAAATCAATCAATAAATTAATGAATGCCTAAAATTATACTGGAAAACATAATTTTCAGAACAAGTCCCATGAAATAATATGAGGGACATGTGAGGTAAGAGCAATTGTTTTTCTTAGGCTATTTAAAAATATTCAGGTAATTACTAGAAACATTCACTTCAGTGAACACGTGTGTGTGTTTATTAGACAATTTATTCATTTTGTGAGATAGTGAATAAAAGCATTTTATAAGTCTAATGAAAGAAAATTGTCAATATATATTTCAAAATTGTATATTTTAATATTTTAGCTTTGCTTTTATTTCCCCAATTTTCTCAATTTGGATGAAAAATTTTATAGTTACCAATCCATCAATTTAGCAATCAGATTTACCATCAGCACATTTTCTGAGAAAATCACCTTTTAAAATATACATATCAAAAGTAATTCAAATATAATTTTTCATCTCGCTATAACATTCCTCTTTGACTTAAATAATTCGAAAATGCTACAGGTTTTATATTAGAAAAAAATTACTTGCATTTGGTAAAATACTTCATATTTGCAAAGTGATTATTTAATTTTCAATTCTGTCTTACTTGTCCAGACTCTGCATTATATTCATTATTGGGTTTTCTATCATTGTTATTACTATAGCATACAGGGGGCAGGGTTCACAAATGCTGGGTCCTAAATGGTTGGCATTCTAAAACTGTCAAACTGCCTAATTTTGGGAGCAAACTTTTATTGGAAAACCACCAGAGCCATGTATTTATGTACTTTTGGAGTCATATCCCATTACAACAGTATACTTTTTAGCTGACAGCAACACTAAAATATTAACTAAGGGAATCTTCATAGAAAAAGTATGCTAACCCATTTGGGGGGAAAGTGATTTAGAAAGCAGATTTTGTTCAGTCAAAGCAGTACCTTCTACCTGCCACGGCTGGAAGGGTCTGAGGCAGAGTGTTGTAGAGTCACTATTTACCTACATAGGATTACATACCAGTAAAGAGAGATCCACAGCTTCTCCCGCATTCTGGACTTTCTCAACAGAAGAATGGACTGATTCAGATCAGTCCATTAGAAGAAATGATAATGACACATTGACTCCAAGAAAAGCAACTGATGAAAATTTGATTTATTTCACTGAATGGTTAATGTAATATGCAAATGAAGCATTTTATTATTTGATTTAAACACTGCGTTTTAATTGGCTTATGGTTTGTTTTTGTGATATTGGCAATTAACAGCTGTTAAAAACTCTACTCCACTGAATCATGAGATTCCAACCCACACACCTTTCTTTTCCTTTTTTCCTCTCTAACTTTCATATATGAGAGAAAATATGTGATGCTTGACCTGAGTTTGGTTTATTTCACTTAGCGTGGTGATCTCCAGCTCTATCCATTTGCCTCCAAATGGCATGATTTTGTTTTCCTTTATTGCTGAATAAAACTCCATCATGTATATTGAAAAACAACAAGGTAAGATTCAGCACTAACATTGGGGAAAGAAACTCCAGAACATGACTTCACTGTGACTCTTGTGCCTGCTCATCAGGCAGCCTCTCCGTGTGTGCACATGTTGGGGATATACATGCTGCTATGCACTGAGTGGTGTACAGACACAGAATTCACATGCTGAAGCCCTGGTTTCCCCCTATGAGGCTATTAAGAGAAAGAGACTCTGAGAAGTAATTCCGTCATAATGGTGGAGTTCTCATGATGGGAATAGTGCTCTCATACAAAGAGACCAGAGGAAGACAGCCACTCAAAATGAGGATGAGTGTCCTTCGGAGATACCGAACTCAGTACCTTGATCTTGGTCTTCTGAGCTTCTGGAACTCTGCAAAAGAGATGTTTGTTTGACTTGCCTACTCCACAGAACTTTCTCTTTTAATAGCAGACCACACACAGCTGTACACAGACATAAAAACATAAAGGTATGTTTCAGAATAACATCACACAACTTCATAACACAAAAATGGAAGAGTATGATACAAACTAAATAAATGAATTCAAAAAGCAAAACAAAAAAAAAGTAAGGGTATGTAAGCATGTACTCATTTGTCTGATATTCTATATGTTACACTGTAAGCTTGTTCATTCAATTAATACATGTGAGCACTTTTCATAAAATCTATAGCCCCAATGTAATTTTTAAATATTTTCTGCTGTGTGTATAAGCCTTTTATCTAACCTATTTCCTCACTTGAGGAAATTCAGTTGATTTCTTATAACAGACGTGCTGCTGTGACTGTCCCATCATTAAATCTGTACATCTTATTTCATCTGTGAGTCCTAGAATTAGAATTTATTGTAAAAGGAGTATACATATATAACTACTTAAGTCACTTTTTATTGCTGAGTAGTGTCTCATTGTTAGATAAACCCCAATTTTTATTTATTCTTTTTTTTTTTTTGGTTCATTGTATACAAATGGAGTACAACTATTGTTTTTCTGGTTGTACACAAAGTAGAATCATACAATTTGCATATTCATACATATACAAAGTATAATGATGTTTGTCTCATTCTATTATCTTTCATTCCTCACCCCCCTCCCCATCCCTCATTAAGCTCTATACAGTCCTTCCTTTCTCTATTCTTCCCTTATCTCTCCTCACCCCCGTTATGTGTCATCAACCACTTGCCAGAGAAATCATTCAGCCTTTGGTTTTTTGTGATTGGTTTATTTCACTTAACATGATATTCTCCAACTCCATTCATTTACCTGCAAATGTCATAATTTTACTATTCTTTATGGATGAATAACATTCCATTGTGTATATATACCACAGTTTCTTTATCCATTCATCCATTGAAGGGCATCTAGGTTGGTTCCACAATTTAGCTATAGTGAATTGGGCTGCTATAAATATTGATGTGGCTGCATCACTGTAGTATGTAGGTTTTAAGTCCTTTGGGTATAGGCCAAGGAGTGGGATAGCTGGGTCAAATGGTGGTTCCATTCTGAGTTTTCTAAGGAATCTCCATACTGCTTTCCAGAGTGGTTGCACCAATTTGCAACCCAACCAACAATGTATGAGTGTACCTTTTTTCCCCGCCAACACCTATTGTTGCTTGTATTCTTGATAATAGACATTGTAACTGGGGTGAGATGATATCTTAGGGTAGTTTTAATTTGCATTTCTCTTATTACTAGAGATGTTGAACATTTTTTCATATATCTGTTGATTGCTTGTAGATCCTCTTCTATGAAGTGTCTGTTCATTTTCTTAGCCCATTTATTGATTGGGTTGTTTGTATTCTTGGTGTAAAGTTTTTTGAGTTCTTTATAAATTCTGGAGATTAGTGCTCTTCTCCCACTCTGTAGGTTCTCTCTTCACATTATTGATTGTTTCCTCTGCTGAGAAAAAGCTTTTTAGTTTGAATTTATCCCAATTATTGATTCCTGCTTTTATTTCTTGTGCTTTGGGAGTCATGTTAAGGAAGTCTGGTCCTAAACTGATATGATGCAGGTTTGGACCTACTTTTTCTTCTATTAGGTGCAGGGTCTCTGGTGTAATTCCTAGGTCCTTGATCCATTTTGAGTTGATTTTTGTGCAGGGTGAGAGAGAGGGGTTTAGTTTCATTTTGTTGCATACAGATTTCCAGTTTCCCCAGCACCATTTGTTGAAGAGGTTATCTTTTCTCCATTGTATGTTTTTGGCTCCTTTTTCAAGTATGAGATAACTGTATTTATGTGGGTTTGGCTCTGTGTCCTCTATTCTGTACCATTGGTCTTCCTGCCTATTTTGGTGCCAATACCATGCTGTTTTTGTTACTATTGCTCTGTAGTATAGTTGGAGGTCTGGTATTGTGATACCACCTGCTTTCTCTTCCTGTTAAGGATTGCTTTAGCTATTCTGGGTCTCTTATTCTTCCAAATGAATTTCATAATTGCTTTGTATATTTCTATGAGGAATGTCATTGGGATTTTAATTGGAATCACATTGAATTTTTATAGCGCTTTTGGTAGTATGGCCATTTGACAATATTAACTCTGCCTATCCAAGAACATGGGAGATCTTTCCATCTTCTAAGGTTTTCTTTAATTTCTTTCTTTAGTGTTCTGCAGTTCTCATTGTAGAGGTCTTTCACCTCTTTTGTTAAATTGACTCCCAGGTATTTTATTTTTTTTGAGGCTATTATGAATGGGGGTAGTTTTCCTAATTTCTCTTTCAGTGGATTCATCACTTATGAATAAGAATGCAATAGATTTATGAGTGTTGATCATTCTTTTGTTCTTGGACATTTGGGTTTCTAGTGTTTGGCTGTTATGGATAAGGCTACTGTCAACATTCTGTACAAGTCTTTGTGCAGATATATTTTTATTTGTCTTGAGTAAATACTTGGGGGAGGAGGTGATAGATTTTAAGGTGTATCTGTTAAAATTGATCAAAAAAGATCCACCAAAATGGTTTTATTGCTTATATTTCAGCAAAGAACAATGCCAGCTAGTCCTAATCTTCCCCAACATTCTGTTTTTCTACACGTAGTGTTTGAATTACTATCTTATTGTGCTTTTAATTTGCTTTTCCTTGGTGACTGATGATGTTGGTATAATTTCCTGTTTGTATTAGTTAATAACTTTTCTAGTTAGGTAACTATTTAAGTTTTCATACTTTAATTTTCACTTGAGAATTTGTGGGTATTTTTATTGGTATTTTGTAGCAGTTCTTTATTCCAAATGCACCTTCTTTGTGAGATACATTTGCTTCTGCAAGTATTTTTTCCCGGTCTACGATTTGCTTATTCATTTTCTTATTTTGGTATCTTTCAATGGACAAAGAATTTTACTTTCCTTAGAGTCAGATTTATCTTTCTCTGTTATCATTAATGCTTTATGACCCATTCAAGGCTGTCCCAAGATTACAGAAACATTCTGTATTTTTCCTAGAAGATTTGTTTCAGGTTTTTACATCTGGTTTATGATACATCAATTTTTCAACATAGAAATCGATTACAAACATTTCTGCTCATATCCTCAATTTGTCAGCCTCTCAGCTGAGCTGACTGGCAAATATCAGTTGGGGTGACTGTTTGTGGCACTGAAGGTCAGGCTCTAGAAAAAAAAATTATCCAGATTTGTAGTTTTTCTTGAGGGGACCTTGTCCAAAGTGTGCTTGCCAAGTGGTGCTACAGAATAGTAACTTCTCTTGTTTTCAATTTCCAAGTTTTTATTATACCCAGAGATTATTCTATTGGTTTATAGTGATTTGATTGCTGATTATATTGGTACAGAATTTAGATTTAAGGTCAGTTATGCTAGGATTTTTTTGTTGTTTTTTTTCTTTTTTATTCTCTCCCTCCTTGGTTCCTGCCTCTCTGTGTCTCTGTCTCTATGTATATCTCTCTTTTGAGTACCTAAACATTTGAGAGAAAAGTTTCAGAAAAGAGGAATTACAGGTTCTCTGTAATTCATCTTTCCCAGTTTGAAGTTCAATGAAGAGTAGAGAAGATAATACAGGTTGCTGAAAATACCTGTTGAAAGAATGATCCTTTAAAGAGAAAGAAGTTTTTATTTTGTGGCTTTCTGGAGTTAACTGGGACCAATTCTTTTTCTTAACGGGGTACCAGCCCCCCCCCCCCTTTTTGACTCCAATCAGTAGTACTTCCTGTCCTACTCAGTTCATTGTTTAACAGGTACCTACCATAATCCCCACAGTAGGATTCCTAACATGCTTAAAGTGCTTGGTAAACATCCAAGAAACTTTAGTAAATGTCCCTACTTTTCTATGACTACATAAAAATTGACCCCAAAGTTTGTTGGTTTTGAACAACAAACATGATATCTCCTAATCTCCTGAGTTGAGGATCCAGACAGGACTTGGCTGGCTGAGTCTTGTGTGCAGTGTGGATAGAGGTCACTTCCTGGAGCATTGCTTTTACTCAACCAAGAGACTTCGTTGATGCATCAGGTCCCCTGGTGGGGACGACTGGAAGGCTGTGCTCAGAACTGTCAACCAGATTTCATACAGATGGTCTCTTTGGCATGGCAACCTCATAGTGATCAGACACCCATTAACTGAGGTGGAAAATGCATGGCCTTTCACGAGCTACTCTCCAAAGTCACTTAGCTTCACATCTGCTATCTCCATCCAGTGGAGCACTCACTAACCAAATTCAGTTCAAAGGGAAATACAGTTGTACCCACAACTTGATGAGGGAAGAACCAAAGTGTTTTGTATCCATGTTTAAAACTACCACAGTGTGCCTTTAGGTCACTTAACAGTGACGTTTCTCACACCCCAAATACACGATCCTTTCCCAAGACTCCAACCCCACCCTAGAATCTTATCCTATTACATACACTATCAGGGTATTGCTTGAGGACTGGATCTCACATGAAATCATGTCCAAGGGCAGATGAAGCTCTTCATTTCCTTGGACTCAATTCTACTTATTCTGAGGAACTATGAACTTCAGAAACAATGTGTTGCCTCCCCAAAATACACATGAAAGGTACTATGATGGAATACTCCAGTCTTGTCTGTTCAAAAATGGGGTAAATAGAGACAAGGAGGAGGACAGAAGGGATGGAGAGATTGTTGATGAGCCCAGGGTGCCATTGTATAGGAGGAAAACTTGTATGTTCTGTAACATAGTAGGGTAAGTGTGGTTGACAACTATTTCAAAAAGACCTAGCAGAAAGGATTTTGAAACTTCCCAATACAAAGAAGATCTATATCTGAGTTGACAGCTATGCCAACCACCCTTGCATGCCAAGTATACATTATACATTGTATACATTTAGACATGTATTGAAATGTCACTGCACCCCACACATATGTATAATTACTATGTGTCAATTAAAAATAAAAATGCATTTAAAAGGAATGGGTATGTGGGAGGCATATGACAGTCACTAGTTGAGCAGTTCTGAAGTTTGGGGTGTGCATATTGTCAGTGACATGAATAGGGCTCAGTGCTACACCTTATCAGCAACTTTTAACAGTTCTTGATTCAGCCCTCTGAGTAATCCTTTCTTTTCCTAAAACATAGGCAGTTTGGCAGCTAAGTAACATTCTGGGCCTATTCTATGCATATAGAAATTTGGAGTTTCAAAAGTCTTTCATTTTAGTGTCCCTATCCCTGTTAGTCAGAGTTGATATGCATCGTTTAAAAGCTTTTGAGATAACTTATGTATCAATGTCTAAATAAGCCCGATTAGTTAAATACCATATACACACACCAGAAAAAAAAAATCTGTATCTTGGGCTCCCTTTTAGGCAACTCTGGGAAGTTCCCTTATTTGTCTTAGAAGAATTGTTGTCTAGCTAAGAGGAGCTGAGGCATTCCTGTAATGGTCTTGGCTTTCTGTATAAATGAAAGTATGTTTGGGGCATTGACTTAAATCTTCGTGCCACCTCAAGAAACAATTCTACAGCTCAAACTTGGATTCCTTGAGGCTGTGCACCTCTTACTGTGATGGAATTTGATCTTTTACTTAAGGCTATCTCTTTGATAACATAGTGTGGCTTAGAAAGATTGTCCTCTGTCCTTTACAAACTCAATTAAAAAATGCAACCCTTTTTTTCTGCTCACCCCTCTGCCCTATTACAGGCTTCTAGGGGACGTTAGACAACACCACCGACACTGCCCAGAAAATCACGTTTGCTAGGTTGTTGAACTCATTAGGTGTGTTTTCTATTTTCCACGTTGCTACAGGTGAGGATACTGCTAAGTTTTTTGCTAGGATATAAAAAGGATTGATTTCCCTCTAGCTTATGATGAACTGATCCTCATTTCCTATTGAGCCTTCTGATAGGTCTGAGCCCCTTGAGTGTTCATCCATTGTTTATTCCCAACATCCAGGTCACATAATGTCCCTTTGATTTTACCATTTGCGTTATTGAATTCTGTGCCAAACTATTCCAAAACTTGGCGGCTTAAAACATCAGTCATTTTATTATATTTCTCAATTTTCTGCGTCAGACATTCAGCCAGAGCTCAACCGTGTGTGTTTTCTGGCTGAATCGGCATCAGTGGAGGTAACTCTGTGACATTCTTCTGGGCAAAAGGGCTGGTTGGAATCACCAGGTTCAGTCACAAGTCTGGCACTTGTGCAGGGATGGAGGGAGGCAGGAATGAGTTGGAAGTGTCAACCAGAGTTCCTTTGCAGGGCTACCCCAGCACAGTGTTCTCAGGGTGGTGAGACTTCATGTGAGGACTTGGTGTTCCTTTGGTACACTGTCCATTGAAGAGGGAAGCACACACGAGCTTTTAGGCAGCATTTGAACCTTGAAAGACACAGTCACTTCTAAAGTACTCTGTCAAAACTACTCATAAACCACCTTTGATTAAAGAGAAGATTACATAGATTTCATGTCTTAAAGGGAGGAATGTTAAGGATTTAGCTGCCATGGGTAATCCCTGATTCAGTAGGACTGATTCACTTGGGTTTTAATTTTTATTAATCTGACATGTATCTCTGATTATTAGGTCTGAGGATGCTTCTGCTTGGGGCTCCTTTACTTATTTCCTGTCTTGGCAATTTCTTGGTCGAATGGAAATTTGACTCTGTATTTCCTCTAGTGGTTACTAAATTGCCTTAGAATAGTTACCATTTGTATAGAAGTTCTTTTAAAAAATTATAGTGGTAATACAGATTTAGATGTCTGCATTTCTTCCTAATTCTAAGGAAATTTAAAGAGTGCTTGAAGTCTATCTGTAGTGTCTTTTATCTTAAACCTGAAAATTAAGCCAGATTTATAAAGTCATGTTTGGATGTAAAGAGATAAATTAAGTTTCAAACTCATGTTCAATCTAAAGTACCTGAGGGGATATTCATTAGAAGATGTCTAATTGCTATTTGGAGTCATGAATATATTTATTTATTGAAATGCAAGCTTTAATATTGTAGTAGGCTCAGCTAGTTTCTATGGTTGACAGATGCAAGGTTTTTTTTTTTCCTTCAAAAACCTCTTCTTTAGTTTCAAAGTTAAATCAGCTTGCAGGAGAGAATACAGTGATTCAACTTCAACTAGTTCACAGTTTAGGTGATGTAATTAAATTGGTGTCTTAAAAATCATTAAATTATAGAAGGACCCTTAGAGTTTCTATGAAACTAATACTCATTGTTTTAAAAATTATTTGCTATTTAGGTAAATAAAGGTGGCGGGGCAAATCATAGGAGGGAGAAAAAAAGAGGCCAGAATAATAGAAAATGAGCCAAGTTTTTCTTGGATTCCTTGTTTTCTTTTACTCATTCAGCTATTGATTAAATCACCTGTTCTGATGGCTTGTTAGAATTGGAGTTCTTTTCATTCAGGTACCTTGGTTATAAATAACAGATCACTACTGACTACAACAACAGAAAGCCAATTTATTTGTAAAACACTGCATAGCTCAGAGTCAAAGACTTGAACTTAGAGACATGACCATATCATAGACAACAGCTCAGAGGGACCAAATCTTGTTCATGGTCTTACCACTATGATTGCCAGTCCTTCTCCACGAGGTCCTGAGCCCACAGGAGCCACTGTGAATAATCTCTGCTTTGTTTCTTTTCTTGTGAATTCATATTCCTGGGTGGGATTGTCCAGTTGGCCAAATCTAGATCTTGTGTTCACTCCTAACTTCCTGATGTCAGAAAATAAGAACTTTTGGTCTCAGATGTCTCCTAACATCCCCAATTTACAGCAAGATTCATGTACTGGAAGTTTCTCTAAAATCCAGTAGAGGAGACAGGTGATCCATGCTGTGCGAAGTCATGAATGGTTTTAATGGAAGGAAGAAAAGTAACTAATTTGTGGAACTTTAAGATATTTACAGGAAATAGTTTAATAACATAGTGACAAGCACTAGTTCCGGAGAGGTACCAGCTCATGGAGAGCCTCCGGTGCCAGGCTGAGATGCTCTAGCTTATCTTGGGGAATTGGGGGTATGTATATTTGAAGTGTTTTTCAAAGGAAAAGAAAGTAATTTATCTTTTAAAACATATGATCTGGGGAGATCATATTGAAGACTGCAAAGCTAAAGGCAAGATCAGTGAGGAGGCTGTTCTAAAGGGAGGAGTCAGTAAAGATGGGTAAGTGGTAAAGATGGATCACCTAAGTTAGATACTCAAACATGCCCCCTTCTCTGCACAATTGAGTTAGGGTTAATGTCCTCCATTGGACGTTCATTTGTATTTCATTCATTTCTCAAATTCCCTATTAGAACAGTTTAGTGGGAACGGTATTGCTTTCTTTCACCAATTGCTGGTAACATTTTGCTCTACAGTTAGTAAAACTTACCAGAGTGACTGTTCCTGGCCTACATACAATTTCCTTTGGCATAGGATCTCAAATCAGAAAGCAGTGTGTTTTTATTTAGCTCTGGTCAATTTTAAAAGCCTCAAAAAATAGTTTCTCTTCCTTCCTATCTTTTCTAATGAGAGTAAAACTTATGCTAAATTTTATATTTAATAAATAGCCTTAATAATGATAGTAAATTAAATCTCCGAACATGATGCTTTAGGATGTTAAGATAATGCTATGTCATCTGTCTTTGGTACTTGTATTATCTGTCTCTATCAACAAATATTTGAGAAGTACTCTAACAGAAGCTGCTCCTTGCCTATCAGAAATGTTGAGAGTTCCTTCCTGTTGAAAATAATCCCTTCCTAAAGCATCATCCTGTGCCATAGAGACCCCTAACTGCAGACCAAAATAGTTATTGGAAAGCAGTTTCTAATGCTGTTAGAATAATATTACATAATGACCCTCAGGAATGTTCTTACTACCCAAACAGAATGCTCATAATTTTTGTTGTTGAGTTCTTGTCCAAGAAAGATAACAAAATTACCAAGTCTTTTAAGCTTAGCTAACTGCATTACAGCAATTTATAAATCCAGATGTCTCCTGATCCATTTTTGCATCAATAACCCACATTACTCTGGTCTAGACACAAGATCCTTAAAGGCAAAGGGAAAATTTCTAAAGTCATTCTGAACTACACATATACATTTTATGAAGTGTTTTCTCTTTCAAGTTACACTCTTCAGTGAGTATATTGTGAATTATAGGCCTGAATCACTTCAGTTCCTCCTCAGAATTCACAAATTTTCAAACTTTTACTGTAGGAGGAGTGTCCTCAGCAGAAGGCAAAGTCAGACTGAGAGTCTAGGAAGATGAGGACTCTAGCTGCTTTTTGCTCACCAGAAATGTTGACAGTTCCTTTCTGTCAAAAGTGACCCCTTCCTAAAGCATCATCCATAAAGAGAACCCTAACAACAGACCAAAACAGTTCCTGAAAAGCAGTTCCTAATGCTCTGTTCAGTTTACTAGAGATGTTAGTCAGATTTCTTCAGTATCAAGTGGTACAATAAATATAGTAGATTAAAATTCCTGAGCTGATGAGTGCATGTATACACCTTTAGACTGTTTGATCATTGCCTTTATATTTTTAGTCAATGATATTTATTTCCATATCATATGACCCTGATTTTTATACATGTGGATCAGTTCAGTATTCAGGCCCTAAAAAATATTTTGGCAGAAATGGCAGATGCATAAAGCTATGCGTGTGTATGTGTTAGTATACATACTTAGTGCGAGAGGTCCTAAATTCAATGATATCCAAATAGCATTGAACTCACCTGCCACTACAATTTTGGTTTCTAAATACTTTTGTCTATCCTCATCTTCATCTTTTATTGGTACATTATAATTATACAAAATAGTGGAATTAATTGTAACATATTTGTACATGTTCATAACATAATTTGGTAGATTTCATTTTCCAATTCTTCCCCTTTCTCTATCTTCTTCTCTCCCCCAAGTCCTTTTCTTCTACTTTAGTGGGCTCTCTTCTAGTTTCATAAGTTCCTTTTGTCATTATATATGTATATATATGTGTATATATGTGTGTGTGTTTGTGTATGTGTGTGTGTGTGTATGTGTATATATGTGTGTGTATATATGTAGGAAGCCATCCTTATTTAGCAGAATCAGACTAGATTGAGCCAAGGGATGCAGATGCCTGGCTTCTAGGAACTGCTTGGAAGCTTGTGGTGCTGCATGGGAGTGGTTCTCTGTCTCCTTCTGGAATATTCCCCCTAAGAGAATGGCTCCCCTAACTCCACTCTATCCTGTCCATCACAGAAGAAGCTCCTCCCAGTCCTTGCCCCCTTTTCCTGTGTGTCTATAAATAAGAGGGTTGAACTTCTCCACATTGTTAGAGGCCAGAGTTGGTATGGCCAGACCAGTCATGCCCTCTCTCATTTAAAAAAGAGTATTGGCTCTTGTGTGCTTATTAAGTAGATAAGTTTATGGGTAATTGATTGATAAACAGCCAACATCATCCTCCAGCAGTTAACCCTTTTCTCATCCAAATGGGATGTGGCTGAGAGACCCCCACATTATATATATATAAAAACATATGCATGTATATGTAGGCATATAGTGATGATTCTAGCATTGCTCTTTTTGCTCTAAATTCTTTGACTGTTTTGGATCTGTTGTTCTCCCATATATTTTAGGAATTTTTTTCAAGTTCTATAAGAATGTATCTGGTATTTCGATGGGGATTGTATTGACTCTGTTGACTACTGTATTAACATTATAAATTCTGCCTATTCATGAATATTTGGAGATCTTTCCTTTTTCTAGTGTCTTCAATTTCTTCATTGTTCTATAATTTTCATTATAGAAGGCTTTTATTTTAGTCACTTTTTTCAATGCTACGATCAAAAGACCTGACAAGAACAATTTTGGAAGAGTTAAGTTCACTGAGGGCTCATGGTTTTAAGGGTCTCAGTCCATAGATAGTTGACTCTGTTCTTTGGGGCCTGAAGTGAGGTAGAACACCATGGAAGAAGGGTGTGTTGGAGGAAAGCAGCTGGTAACATACAAGGAAGCAGGGAGCTCCACTCAGCAAGCTCAAAATACAAATCTCAAAGGATGCCCCTAGGAACCCACCTGCTTTAGCCACCCCTTACCTGTCTAAGGTTACCACCCAGTTAATCCCCTCAAAGAATTAATGCATTGACTAGGTTATGGCTCTTATAACCCCGTCATTTTACCTTTAAACTTTCTTGCATTGTCTCACACATGAGTTTTGGCGGGACAGCCTCCATGATTAGATTTATTCCTAGGTTGGTTGATTTGTTTATTTTGAGACAATTGTGAATGAACTTTTATTCCTAATTTCTTTTTCAGCAGATTCATGATTGGTATTTTTAAAGTATTGATTTTTGCATGTTGATTTTGTATTCTGCTACTTGGCTATATTTGTTTATTAGCTCTAGAAGCTTTCTAATAGAGCTTTTCGGATTTTTAAGTACAGGATCTTATCTGAAAACAGTGATTATTGGACTTTTTTCCCCCTATTTGTATCTCTTTCTTTCTCTTTCCTAACTGCTCTAACTACAATTTCAAGTACCATATTGAATAGGAGTGGTGAGATTGGATACCTTGTTTATTAGAACACTTAATTGCTAAGTATTCTATTATGAAAGGAATTGGAAAGTTTTTGAGAAGTGGATGATTCCATGGAACATGTTTGAATTTTTTGAGAAATGGATGATTGCAGGAACACGTTTTAAGGTCATTTAAAAAAATAATTTGAAGGCACTGTCACTTTCCATAGCTGGGATACCTGTAGGGAACGAAATAAATAAAGATAGTACTGGATAATACCTCATAAAATAAAAATCCTTAGTCCATACTAATTACATGATAAATATCAAAATAGATGGAGAAGATGAGGAAGAATTCTTTATTGAAGAACTCCAGTAAAACCAGAATCCACTTATCCTAACCACCCTCACACCCAGGGTGTCCATACTCCTCAGACCCACCACATACTTTTGGGGGGTTTTATTTTCCCTTGTGGCCCTAGCCCTGAGAGTTTCCTTCTTGAAAATCTTTGTTTTATTCTTCTCCAATACGAATTGTTTTTGACCTCCTTCCCTTGATAGCCTCATACTTTCCAGAAAACCAAAGTATCCTTCCACTATTAGCTGAGCAATTTTCTCATTCCTTATTTGAAATTTGACTCCTGGTTTTGCTTGTTACTGTGAAACACTTTCTAAACTTCCTCCATTCTGGTACCATATTTCTGATGGAAGAAATTCTCTGAACATAAACAATTCAGGAGGTCCTGACCAGATTGGAAACTGACAGATTCTCTTTGGAATTCTTATTTTAATTACATTTCATCGCCTACCCCTTCCTCCTCTGAGTTCACACACACAGTTCATGAGGTCTAACTGTGGCACTGTGTCAAGAACTTCATATGCTCTATATGAACTTTATCATTTATCCAACACTAACAAATAGATAGCATTGTCTCCATTTTACAAATGTAGAAACAGTTAAATATAGAAGTTAAGTTTGCTTTCCAAGGTTGCTTAGCTAACAAGTAATTCAGTTAGACATTGAATCCAAGATGTTTTAACTTTACATATAATTCTTTCTTCAAACTGGATTCCCATTTTATTTTTGTTCTAATGCTTTATGTCCATGAATACCTCATTCATTTCTTTGCGAGGTACATTTGTTCACAAAATGTGGTGATGCAGGACTCTGCTTTATAGGTAATAGGAAACTGGGCGCTTTTGGTATCCTTGCTTGTGCCGCATGCATGTAAAAGACTCACAGTACCACCGGCAATCCTTGTTTCCTATGACTGTAAGCTAGGCCCTGTAGTGCTTGATGACTTAGCCTCAGTGGATTTTGGACAGAGATTTTCCTGTTAGATGAAGCCAACTTTGTATAGCCATATTTTTCCAAAATTAATTAGTAAAAGGAAGGACTTAGTTCAAAACAAAAAGACTCTCTTCCTTGGGTAGAGAGGGAGACAGGAGTCAGGGAATGTGGGAAAGCAACAGAACCTTGAGGCAGATGGCTGGAGAGTGGGCCTCCAGATAGGAGGTGGGTGTTGCAGGAGGCCTTCTGACTGACTCCTCACCCTCAGGAGGAAAGATGAACTACTCAGTATCTCCAGTTTTGTGATACTCTGGGAACTTTTTTACACACACACACACACATACACACACACACACACACTTTTGGGGAAAAGTGCTAGTTCTTTGAAATAGTTAAAAATATTCAGTGAATTTTTAATATTGGATTCAAAAGTAGAACCCATGTTTGACTTTGCATAGGGCCATCTAATGATGTCACCAAATTTTTCTTTCAAAGCTTTTCTTTAAAATGTTCAGTTACATTGACTCTGACAATTCTAAACTTAATTTCTTCTGGAAGCAGTTCTACAAGAGGAATTGATTCAAAAGCATTTAAAATCCTGGCTAACATTGACTTGAAGAACAAATCCAGCAGGTGCACTTTTTTTCTTTTTCTTTTCTTTTTTGATAGTTCACACAAACAAGATGAACACAAGGGGTGGTGTGGGGAGTGATGGAGAGAGAGGCATGTGGGGAGATTTTAATTTAAAAGAATTAAAGGATTTCTGAATTATAACAGGTTTCGGTTAATTTATATTATCTTCAAATTTAATAATAAAATAAAGTGGATTCAAGCATTGTTTGTCCATCCTCCTCAATTGCAGTATTTCAGAGAAAACTCAAATTATGTTCAGTTACTTTAGACCCATTTTCTTTATTTCTACCTAACCTTCAGTAGCTTAAGCACTAATAATTCTAAATGACTCAATTTTTTCAACATATATCTCAATGTGTAACTGGATATTTAATTGGTTGGTCACTGAGGGGAGAAAGAAGTGTTAAGATCCCACATCATACTCTGATCATGTTTTGAAAATTTTACTAAGTTGCATGATCTATTGATAAAGTAGCTTTTTTGATAGCCAAAATTGGCAGTAGTATTTTTTTTTATCCCACTCCCTTAAGAGAATATTCTAAATCAAATTATTCTGAATCTGGCCTGAGAAAGCTGAGGAAAAATATGCACTATTTTATGTTTATTTTGCATCACACATTGTGAAGTGCTAAGAGAAGAGCAAATGCTTTAATTAAAAGGACCAATTTTCTTGGGAAAAACAATCGCTATGTTTGCTAACTGAATTGAATGTGTTGCATAGCCAAACTAGGACTTTAATATATGCCATGTTTTTAAACGCCAAATGAACCAGCAGTAGTTCCGACTGCATATTTATTCAGTGTAATTGATAGAAATGTTTAATTAAGTATTATGAAGGGTAATTCTCTAGCTTTCTTTATCAGACAAATTGAAACCACCACTACTTCCGAGATTATTCTTGTGTAATTAAATAAAAACACCCTAAGAATGGAGTAACATTGTTGCCAAAGTTGAAATGGTTTTAAAACATCGTGGTTTGTAAAAATCCTGGATAAGAGTATCCCCAGTTAATTTTTTTCAATATCTTTCTCATACCCCCTTCTTTCTTTCTTCTTTCATGGTGTATCTGTAGTCCAAAATGACAAGAATGTAAGAACTGAGGAGAATATGGGCCTTTCATCAGTTTATGAACTAGATGTAAACAAGAGTAATTGCAGATAATAGATAAAGCTAGGAAAGAAGAAAAGAAGTTGTTTTCAAATTGAAGGGAGAGAAAACACCATTCCAAGTGATTTGGCTATTGAAGTTTTCCTGAGTGCTTTCGTGGACTTATTTTAATCTCCTAATCTTGCCTAGTCAATAGAGGGTGATATTTCATTAGCAATCAAATTTTAAACAGACCCCCCCCCCCCCCTGCCCCAAGCATGGTATTAGCCTCATATCAGAGCTGTATCATCCTCAGGTAAAACACTTCTTTCTGCACTTCTATATTTTAGCAAATGAACATTAAATGGCAGAGGTATACTTCCTTTGAAAAAATTACTTTTCTTTTTTTGCCAAAGTAATTTATATGTTAAAATATCAGATAACACTAAAGCACACTTAAAACGACAGTCCTGTGTCTTTTGCCTCAACAACCTTCTGCCTGCACATCATTCCCCAGGAGAACAATGTAAAACTCTCCCTTTTCATCTGGGATTTGTTTCCATGTCTTTGAGTAACAAGATTATCCTACATATTTCTTTGAATGACAGAGCTGCGCTGAGGATGCTGATTTGAAAAGTTTTCTATTATGCATGTCTATTGGGTCTGTTCTTAGAAAACAATAACTAGTTTTCATTCAGTAATTTGAAAAATTAATTTAGACTTCAGCCTTTCTGAATAGAGATATAATGTAGGTTTCCATTGAAACAGAAAATAATTTTTTTTTCTTCTTGGTGTCAATTTAATTTATAGAAATTATTTGTGCAAAGTAGAAAATTAATGATGTCAGAAGGCCAAATGTTTTACCTTTATTATCTTTGCTCTATAAAAAACAAGAGTGGCATGACAGGATCTCTATTTTGCTAACAAAAACACATCTTGCATGTTAATATTCTTTCATCAATCTTGTGTATCTTAAATGACTGAATATTGGTATACTGCATGAAAATGAACTACTTTCATGCAACATGAAAACTCAACCCTTTCTCTGGGTCTTCCTCTCCATTTTCAACCTGTCAGATTTCATTGATTCTTATGGTGGATCCCCATGCTATTTTTCTTGTATATCCTAAATAATGCTTATTTTGCTTCCACAGTTTTAAAAATTCATTTCCTAAACTGTGCTTCCTAGAAGACTAGTTCCAGAATGGATTACCTAGAATTCAACTCTTTTGGGGAAGTACTTGAGGAGTTGACTTCTCCCTTGGAAAGTCACAATGTGCAGAAGCATACTAAAATCTCTGGGCAGTTCTATGTTAAAAACCAAAAGCAATAGCATGAGAATGGGTCTAGCTCTAAGTCAGCCTTTCTCCCACTTATTTGAGTTGTAACACTTGGTTCTGGAGCATACTTACTGACAGATCATTAAACACCTGTGAGCAAGGAGCTTGTTCTGAAAGCCGTCCCCACCACATGCTATGAAAATTGCCTTTCCTTCTACAAGGATGGCGTTCAACTTCCTTGGGAAGGTGAATTGTATTTGTCTAAGTAAAGAGAGGAAGGGCATTGTGGAAGAGGGGAGCTGTACACCTACCATAGTGATGAAGCATGGCCAGTGTATCAGCCTTGGTTCTCCACTGTATTCTAAGCTTCTTGAGAGCAGGGACTTGTAACTTACAACAAGTGCAAACCAGGTTCAACAGAACTTTCCAAATTATCCTGGAATGCTGGGTGTCATTCTGGCGCAAAAACACATAATGTCACTCTTTTTTTTTTTTCCTCCATCATTACTAGGGATCGAACCTGGCAGGGCATTCTACCACTAAGCTCCATCTTAGCACTTTTTTTTTTTTTTTGAGACAGTGTCTTGCTGAGTTGCTAAGGCAAACTTACAATGCTAATGTAGCTAACTTGCATTGTAAGTGGCTAAATTACAAAGCTAATGCTACTTAAAAAAATATAAAAAGATCTAATGAAGGATTGGGGACAAGGGATTACCGTATTCAGTCAAAGTTAGAAAGCAAGGAGAATATATAGAGCTTGTGCACAAATCTGGAAATATCAGCCCAAGGAGATACTATGTGTGATTTGAGTGAAGTAAGTACAGGAAAAATGTGAAAGGGAAGCACGACAGAATCACTAGCAGAGAGCTGAGGTAGAAAACATGAGCGAACATGAATCGGTTTTGGGTTTAGAAATGGCCTGATTCCTCTTAGGTGTGGCTGGGAGTGTACTATTATTTTTCATTTATCAAAGAAGAAAACATTTATTCTACAGGTTAGAAGTCTTCCTAAAATGACAATTTTTAAAACATGTTTCTGATGACTATTGGGTATTATCTGTGCAACCCTATGCAATTATTTAACTTCCCTGTGCTATATTCTCATCTGTAAAAGGAAGATAATAATGGTCCCTATTGCACAAATGTTACGAAAAACAGTTCTTAGTATCAACTCAGTATATGGTAACTTTACCCATTATTTTTTCTTCTGTTCTTTATTAATGAGTAATGGATGAGTGGCTGACATTTGTTCAGCTGCCTTATTTTTAATATATATTTTATATATATGTAAAATATATTTTATGTATATACATATTTTTGTGTGTATATATATACACATACATATATATATATCTTTTCAAGTAAGTATTATCTTCACTTCACAAACATAGAAACAGAAGTTGGCTAGGTTAAGAAACTCCTCCAAACTCATGTAGCTGTGACTCACAATTTCCAAGGAGAGCCTGCTTGTTCATTGCAATGTGATCATCTCTGACCTGGAGCTTCCCCTCTATGGCTGGCATTCAGTTTCAGGAGGGCTACATGTGCTGCAGTTTGCTTCCTTTAACTCCAGGAGAGACTTCTACTTCAGTGCACTGTGAACTTCATGTATGTATGCGTGTTATGATGTGAGACGGTTGGGAAGGAGAATGACAGGCCTTGAATGCTGGTGGATGGAAGAAATAGAAGCATTGCTTTTAAATATTGAGGTTGGAAAGCCTGTCCCAGTTTCATCTCCCGATGCTACCTAACATTCACCCCTTTCTTCAATCTTAGGAGGAGTCCATGACACACTTGTGTCTTACGTGAGCTGCTCCCTTCCTCCCAAATGCCTGTCTATGCTAGATGATGCCGTACTGGTCTAAGATCGGCTTCTGGTCCTGGGGTAGGCTGGGATTTGGGAAATGAAAACTTCATTGAATAGTAAATATCATAGACATAGTCAAAACTGGTGCCACAGGGCAGAGAGCTGCAAGGAATTTTGCTTATTGAGCTTTGTCTCTGTGGCCTAACAAGGGGTCCAACCTTAAAATCAGTCAGTGTCTATTATCAAGAATACAAGCAACAATAGGTGTTGGCGAGGATGTGGGGAAAAAGGTACACTCATACGTTGCTGGTGGGTTGCAAAGTGGTGCTTTCCACTCTGGAAAGCAGTATGGAGATTCCTTAGAACACTCAGAATGGAACCACCATTTGACCCAGCTATTCTACTCCCTATACCCAAAGTCCTTTGGCCTATACCCAAAGGACTTAAAATCAGTATACTTCAGTGATGCAGCCACATCAATGTTTATAGCAGCCCAATTCACTATAGCTAGATTGTGGAACCAACTTAGATGCCCTCCAATAGATGAATGGATAAAGAAATTGTGGTATATATACACAATGGAGTATTATTCAGCCATCAAGAATAATAAAATTATGACATTTGCAGGTAAATGGATGGAGTTGGAGAAGATAATGTTACGTGAAATAAGCCAATCCCAAAAAACCAAAGGCCGAATGATTTCTCTGATAAGTGATTGATGACACATAGTGGGGGTAGGGGGAGGTAAGGGAAGAATGGAGAAAGGATGAATTGTATAGAGGAAAGTGAGGGGTGGGAAGGGGGTGGGGAATGAAAGATAATAGAATGAGACAAACATCATCCCTATGTACATGTATGAATATGCAAATTGTATGATTCTACTTTGTGTACAACCAGAAAAATGATAGTTGTACTCCATTTGTGTACAATGAACCAAAATAAAGAAAATAAAAATCAGTGTCTGATGCATTATTGAAAACAAAATCATTAATTATTCAACTTATTTTGTAGTGTGATGTTTCTTTGGTACCAGGTATTGAACCCAGGGCCACTTAACCACTGAGCCACTTTCCCAACACTTTTTTTAAAAAAAAATTATTTTGAGATAGGGTCTTGTTAAGTTACTTAGGGCCTCACTAAGTTGCTAAGGCTGACTTTGAACTTAAGATCCTTCTGCCTCAGCCTCCTGAGCCACCAGGGATTAAAATTGTGAACCACCATACCTGGTGCAGATGCAATCTTTTAAATTAGGCTGACAGCCTTTGGGATTTGTGCTTCCTCTTTTAAAAGTAGTATTATATTGTTGACAAGGAGAAAACTGTGGCGGATGTCCTTAAAGAATGAGATATGAATTAATCAGTCTGGTACAGTCAAGGGGGTGTAGGTGTAAATTTCGCTTGAGACCAATTGTTTTTAAATCGCTTACCAGGCCTTGTGAATGTTGCTGGAGCTCACATACAAAGAAAGAAAATGAATGCAAGTGACCAGTGAATGATCTGACAGCTTTCCAGTATTATGGAATTTGTATTATTTAAATTTTTCTTTCCTATTCCAATGGTTTCTTAATCATCCGCGGTATGAAAGACTTTCCTAGACTTCTGCTGAAGCAGGTCTGATTAGGGAAGAGAGATTTTTTTAAACATATTCTAAGACATCTGAAGATACACAGGGTTAGTTATCCAGGAAATTATTGTCTGGGAGGATGACTCTATTGGATACCTTTGATTTAAAATCATCAGACCTTATATAGAAGAGAATATTCTAAGAATACCAAGGTGTCATGAATGTGATTTAAAGATTTTTGAGTGGAGAAAGGTTTTCATTCTAATGCAGGGAAAAGGAAGAGAATTAAAGTCTTGAAATGTCCTGTGGCCTGGTGATACATTTTATCCACGCCTTTCTACCATCAGCCCTCCTTAATATGTGTTTTAAATTACAATGACTCCTGGAATTTTCATATTCCAATCAAAGTTGCTGTTGTCATACTGAAAAGAATCAAATGAACTGCTAAGGCTGCAGCGTCACCCAATGCCTCATTGTATTTCCAAAGAGCTTAAAAAAGACAAAACATGGGCTCCAAGATCTGGCAGATTCAGGGTATTTTTTCTTTTTATTTCTTCCTCTGTTGAGCCCACTTGCTCATGAATCATTGCTATTTGTAAATTTAGTAAATTTCCTATTGATGGTGTATTAGCCATTTTTAATGAAATTTACTCACTTATATGAAAGCACTTTGACCACAGTTCTGGTCACTATGGCAACCAGTTGTTGTTATTAATAGTGCCAGAGTCTGGATTTTATTCCCAGACCTGACCCCTTAATATTGCACTGTTTTAGGCTTCCAGGTACATTACAGCCAGTGTTTCCCAAAAGCATGTTTTACAGAAACCTGAGAGGCATACAAATGGATTTGTCAGCTCCATCCTTCCCATTTGGGGTAGACAAAGTACACCACTCCCAGTTTCCCAAAGTGTGGTCTGTAGAATCTGCTTATGAATCCAAAGTGCTGTAATAGGGAGTTTGTTAGGGCATGGTATCACACACCTGAAAACCCAGCCACTTGGCAGGCTGAGGCAGGAGGATCACAAGCTGGAGGATGGCCTAGACAAGTTTGTGAGACTCTTGAACTGTAAATTAGAAAGGGCTGGGGATGTGGCTCAGTGGTGTAGTAGAGCACCCCTAGGTTCAGCCCCTGTACCAAATAAAAGGCAGATTAAGCTGATCTATGGAAATAGACCTCTGAGTCTCAGAAACTACACGTTGCACATGCAAATCAAGGGTAGTCTGTCAAATGGCATAGCAATTTCACGTGTGGAGGTGAGCAGGTCATGGTTAAATATATTTGCAATTAAATAACTGATTATTTAGCTTTCCAAATAAAAATAATTTCTTAATTCAAGCAGTAGAAAATTCCCTAGATTTTTATATTATTTTATTATTGTTTTATTGTTTTTATTAATTTTTATTATTTTATAAATCTATAAATATAAACAAAGATTTGTATTTATTATGGTAATTTTTATTTTGAGCTGTACCCTGTTAACAGATTAAGTGCATAGCAATCACAGTATTGCTAACTCTGTGCACACTATTGTACAGCAGATCTCTAGAACTTTTCATTTTGCATGGTAGAAATTATATCTTTTAAACAGCACCTTTTTATTTGATCAGTCCTCTAAGACTTTTTTTTTTTTTTTTTTTGGTACTGGGGATTGAACCCAGGGCACTCCACCACTGAGCCACATCCCCAACCCTATTTTGTATTTTTTATTTAGATACAGGTTCTCACTGAGTTGCTTAGGGTCTTGCTAAGTTGCTGAGGCTGGCTTTGAACTTGCAGTCCTCCTGCCTCAGCCTCCCAAGCCGCTGGTATTACAGGCATGCTCCACCGCGCCCGGCTAAGATTTCTTATGGAACATTTATGATTAGGGAAAAAAAGGGATTCTTTATTCATTAAGTAGTCATAATGTCATAAATTCAAATTGTCCATTCAGTTAATTGGTCCATATAGGCTTAAACCAGTAAACTTGCCAATATTACTCAATTGAAAGTTGTGTTTCATATTTCATATGGAAGGATTAGAATGAAAGACAGACTCTGTGGCTTATTCCAGGGATCAGAAGAAACAGTTACTTGTCATTTTTTTCTTTGGAAAGAAGAGTAGATAAGCAATGGAGAAATTTAAACAAATACTAATACAGATATTTACGTGTGACTTCATCTTTCTCTGAAGATGCATTTCCATTGCTTCCTTAAGCTGGGTATGGTTATAATCTCTTTGAGAGACTTGTGTTTCATATCAACAATACCTATCATACCTATTTTATGTCATTTCTGCCTTTTATAAATGTACAAAATGACATAACAATGATGGCGGAACATATTCAAGATACTGGTAGTAACTGAATATGTTGTAAAAAAGACTTTTACACTAAAAAACTAACATTGAAAGATGATGTTTGCTCAGAGCTATCTGACATTTTAGGGTAGAGTTAGCATCAAGAGACAGGATTTCCTAAACACAAATCTATACTTGGGGGTTGTGTCCTTTGGAAGGAGATACAAATGAAAAGATAGAAAGAAAGGGAAGAGAAAGATTGAGAATAAAAGAAATCTAGAGGTGCTTTCTGGAATTGAAGTTCAGACACCTTAAAATAAACATACTGACCTTTCCCTCCTTTTTTTCATGTACATGAGGAAAATGGCAATGGACAGAATTATTAATCCAACAAGCACACAATATGAACGTGGATTTCATAACCCTTGTGAAATTGAAGACTTGATGGGGGGAGTCATTGCTTTGTCCCTTTTCAGTCACACTGAATAATCCCTTGTGTTTATTTTCATCCTTTTGGAACCCTGGTTAAAAAAAAAAGTACCGCAGAATTTGCTAAATTATAAGGGCAACTCATTTTAAAGGTTAAAGGATGAGATGCAATTAGCCTCTAAATTCAGACCTGATTATTGAAGTAAGATTATCCTTTGGTTCAGAACAATGTAACCAGACATTTTAATGCAGAAAAGTGTCCACTAGTATACAATTAGAGTTGTCATTTAAGTAGTCAGTTGAGGAGGCAGGTTAAACTGAAATTGGTAGTGTCTCCATGACCTTGTGCTTAGAAGCATTTCTTTGGAAATACAATCATAAGCTTTGAATTGGTGGGGGAAATAGCAGAATTTAATTATGGCCAAAGTGCTAGTGACTGCTGTCTCTTCATACACATCACAAGCAACTGACCTAGGAAAAGGATGGATATTCTAGAAAGACAGCAATAATTGATACTCAGGTAACTAACAGTTTCCAGCAATTTTTGTAGCCTATAATGTACTTTTGAAATTGAGTCCAGATCAGGGATAAAGAGTGATATAAGAAAGCAGCATGTGCTTTTTAAGATCACCTTCACCTCTCTCCATTTTATATGCATGTACATGAAATCTGCAAGGAGAATTCTGATTCTCACCTGAGCATGAAAATAGCAACTTCCTATCTGATAGCTAATTAGCAATTTTTAATGATTCTTACTCACTCTGAGACACTTGGTTCAAAGTGCCTGCCACTATGGCAACCAGTTATTTGGAAGGTGCATTAGGCTAAAAACAAACATTTGTGTGGGAAGAAAACTGCTTTCTCCCTTCAAATTTGTATTTAATTGAGTGAGTGGTAATGGGTGGTGAGATGAGGGATAATTAACCCATACTATCAAGAGTTTCTCCCAGTAAAGACCTGGGTGAAGCATTGCTAAAGTGCAAATAGTAGCTAGGGACACAGGAGTCTAAGACAGGAGAAAAGAAAGCCAGGGACTTTAATTGGGTGTGGCCAGTGAACTTGGGGGTTCACAGTGGGGTGAGGGGTTGTGGGGGGAATGCCACCAACACTTGGATTCCAATCCCATACTGAAGATTAGGTTTAATATGTTCTCTTCTTCCTAAAACAGAATGATGCTCAGTAATTAGATGTCATGGTATCATTTAATTTTATACTTAGGCTTGTCTGTATGGAATCTTGTCTGTTCTTACAAAAGGGAAATGTAAAAGTGTTCATGAAGGCAAACCTGTTAAGAAAGAATGGATTTATTGATGACTCTATAAAAATAATTCCCACACTGCAACAGTTTTAATTTACTCCCTTTTCCTTTTTCCTGAAACACATTATTTTGATCCTTTCCAACCTTTTTCACACAGTTTATTGGAGGCTATTTTTCTCTATTATAATGTAAAGTCCAGTGGAAAACCATTTGTAATGAAGTTAAGCTAAATAAAGGCAACTGTTATCAGGTAACTCATTGAGACTTTGCTTTCATTAAAAATTTATAGTCCACAGTGGAATCTCATCGCTACACTTGTGAATGAGTTGAGTGACGTTAGCTCTTTATCTCCTCTCTGGTACCTCCACCATGATAATCTAGTAAATGTTTAGTAAGTTGAAAAACAGTATTGACTTCTATTTTTATTTAAAATTAATTTATAAACTCACAATTTGATTAGATGAGACTAATGTTATTTTCTTGTAATGCTTTAAGAAAGCCAAAGATCTACCAGAGGAGAAACTGACCACCCCTCAGCCATTGCCAATGACTCTTACCCTACATATTATATTTCATTCTGTCAGAAGATGTTCAGTGCAGTCAGAAACTGTCTATAGCAAACAGTGGACTATAAGGTGCTCCATTGAAAAGATATTGTTATGAAACCTTATCAAGTTAAGTTTCCAAGTAAAGAGGAAGAGATTCTGGTTACTACATATTTTACTTAACTGAAACTGAATTGTTTTCAATTTTGGTGCTAGAGTTCCAGGTTCAAATTTCCTTTTTCTTAAATATTCTAGTGTCAATTTTAATTAGATTCTCTGGTGAGACCTTTCCTGGGGCAACGTTTCATAATTCCAAACAATAATTTTCAGTGTATAATACTAGAGGTGTAAATAACAAAAAGAATGAAGATAAATGTATTTTGACACCTGGACCAAAAATTCCTAAACTCTATGGCAGCCACAAGTTCCTGAGATATGGTTAATTCCTTAAATAATTTGTCTTTCTCACATATATACCACATTTAAAGAGTATGCAATTCTTTAATGATTAAGGATTATATATTCTTTGATGGGTGCTATTGAATTCATTGTAATGTAGTCATGATATTCTTTATTAGAAAACTCAGTTAAAAAGTAAATACTATTATGTAGTGAGGACAATAGCAATACTTAAAAATGATGATGAACTAGTATTTGGTGACCATTGTTAGAGTTCAAATACTCTTTGGAGCACTTTCATGTATTATCTCATTTACATTCTCATTAATTCTCTGAGATAGGTCATTTCACTTCCATTTTGCAAATTAGAGAAGTTGAGGTGCAGAAAGAGAGATTGTTTAGTTCAAGTTCATGGGTCTTGGTATTGGTAATGAAGGAGATGTCAAAAACTAGGTCTTTTAAAAATTTAGGAACCTCTACTCTAGATGGTAGCATAAATTATATTTTAAAAAACTTTGGAATATTTTATTTAGGCCGTTTACTAGTTGCTAGATAAATCCGGCTGGTAATATTGAATAATTGGGCTTAAGTTTGTGGCAGCATATTCCAAGTGGGTATGACAGAGAAGTCTTGTTGCTGGTCTCTGTGGCAACCAGGAGGTGTTTGTTGATGGCAGACAGAACCACGTCACACGGAGCGCATCTGCTTGGTATTCCTGGAGAATACCTGTTTTTAGTCAATTGAGGCATTCAGCGCTGCAGCAACTGTGGTCTCTGGGGTCTCAGCAGAATCAGGCATTTGTTTGCCAGGCAGACCTGAAATAACTGTTATTTATTTATAGCCTCTGGCACTGTCTGAAACATTCTGCGACACAGCCAGGTTAACAACTTCAAGTTAATGTAAACACTCCAAAAATGAAAGCATGGTGTTGAACTGCAAATATGGCCATGCAGAGAGGAGGAGTGGGGAGCGGCAAAGACCCAGGCTGCAGGCTGTTTCCAAACTCCACAGGACTTTCTCTCCAGGAAGTGGCCGATGACCAGTGTGGTTAGTGGGTGTCTGCCACAGGTGTGAGGCTTCTCGTCATTTGTATACAGCTATGATAGGGCTATAAATGAAGAGAAATAGGGCTAAGACACCGAATTTTATGCAGGTTATACTAGTCAAAACTCTGAGTCCCTGGATCAGAACTCTGCTGTTCTCTCATGTCAAATGCCAAACTTTGCAATGATCTTCATCATAGACTATCCTATCTCTGAGCATTCTGCTCTTTATTTGCAGTTTCAGCCACAGTTTCAGTTTCACTGGGCATTCCTAGAACATGCCTAGTATGCTTTCAAGTGGCGCTCTCTTCACCCTTCCCTTGGCCTGATACCCATTTGATTTGCTCCTTTCTTTCTTTCAGGTGTTTGCTCAAATATCACCTTATCAAAGAGGTATTCTGACAACCTGTTCCATGTATCTATGGTTGCATATCAAACTTCTCCCAAACATAGTAGCTTAAAATAACAGCCAGTTTATTTTATCCCAGTTTTTGAGTCAGTGATTTGAGTAGGGCTAGGGTAGATGCATCATCTACTGAAAATGTTATTCAGTTGATGGATGGGCTATGTGTGAGTTTCCTGCTAATGTCACAAATACCCGAGATAACCAACTTATAGAGTGGCAAGGTTAATTTTTGCTCCTGGTTTCAGAGGTTTCAATCTGTGGCCAGTCATTTGGCCCTACTGTTTTGGGTCAGTGTTGGGAGAGTACTTAATGGGAGTGACCCATGATGGAGGAGACCAGTTTACCTAATGGCATCCAGAAAACACAGAAGGAGAGGAAGAGAAAGAGACTAGGATTCCCAAATCCCCTCTGAAGGTACATCCCCAGTGACCTAAAATCTTCTGCTAGGCGCACCTCTTAAAGGCATGACCGCCTCCCAGGGTGCAAAGATGGGGGCAAGCCTTTACTATGTGAGCTTTTGGGGGACATTTCAAATCCAAATTGTAACAGTCCTTTAGGGTGACTTCACTCACATGCCTTCACTTTGGCAGGGATGACTGGAAGACTGGCTTTGACTAGGATTATCTTCCCATATCTTAGTTATGTGTTACTATGTAATGAGCTACCCTAAAATCAGTGACTTAAAATAACAAAGATTATTAAAGTTTCTGTGGGTCAAGAATCCAGGTCTCATGGTTAGGTCCTCTAACCCAGTGTCTCTCACATGACTGCAAAAGGATGTCACACCTGAAGTCTTGGCGGGGAAGGGACCATCTTCTAGTCTCTCTCATGTGGGTATTGGGCCAGAGATGTTAGTTCTTTACCATGAGGGCCAAATCAATTCATCATTCAGGTATGGAAATAGTAGTTTTCTTTTTCACAGTTTTTTCTTAGAAAAAATTTAGTTCAAATTCAATGCCTGCTGGCTTTCCCATTCGTCATCACCACCCCAACCCCCACTTTTATTGCCACAATCATGAAATCACTGCATGTCTTTGTACAACTTTTCTTAATGACAGTAACATATCTATTTAAGATGAGCCTAATGACCTGGAAGTAATTGCAAGAGTGTGCCAGCAAAGAAAGCTGCCACTTGGCCAATACACTGGTATTTTATGCACAGAGCCTTGTTCCCCAGCAATAAATCTGGTTCTGCACTTGGTTTTAGATCCATAATGTGAATTGATAAACTTGGAAGAGCTTGGAGAAGCCACCTGGAGATGAAGCTCCTTTTAGAAGGGTGTGCATGAAGTGGTGGAAGTAGGATAAAGAGCAACATTTAGTATAGTGTGGGCTGCATTTTGAACCTATGAGAGAGATACATTTTTGCCTTAAAACCCATACCCTGTTCTCCCATTTTTTTTTACCCAGCTACAAAGCCAGTTTGTAGGGAAGACAATCACTGAAGTTTAGGAAACTGATGAGCTCAGGATTGGTGAGAAGCTCTTGCTTCTCTGAGTGCGCTTGTTCAAACCAGTATGGGGTACTGGCAGGTAAAGAGAGAAGGTCAGATATCTGATTGTCTTATGTCTGTTCATCTTTAGAAAAATGGAAGCATGAGTGCTTCAACTAGTCCATTTAAGCAGTTGTATTTCACTCGACTGATCTCATTTCTAGCACTGGCCTCATTAGGCCATCATACAAGCTAAAAAATAAGTTTTAAGCAGATTCAATTTTTCACCAAAGAAAGTTAAATGACAGGATTTTCTGGATCAAAAGGTGAATCCCAGGCTCTGATTGCTGGATTCCATTCAAATGATCCCTTTCTCCAGTTGAAAGGGTAGAATGTTGAGTGTATGAGCTCTCTGCACTCGGATTTTTCTAGTACTTCTTTACAATGACAAGGAATTGTGTGTGTGTGTGTATACACACATTTTCATCCTTTTCAAGAAGGCAGTAAATCTTTCACTCCCTTGTTCTTTCTTTTCTAAATTCCAATCTTCTGCTGAAATGTTCCTTCAAAGTCCATCTGAAAGTGACGGATCGTACAATGGCTTTTAGGAGGTAATGAGATTGTCAGAAAACCACTGGGCTACGAGTGGGGAGTCTTCGCATACTTCTCCACTCTATGTCTTGGTGACTTTGGGCAATTCATTTAGGTAGTCTCTTTTCTTTCACACAAATGCATTTGGGAAGTTACTGGGAAGTTTAGGAAAAAAGAGGTGTGAGTTAGTATTTTGAAAAATATAAATGCTGAAGGAATACAGGTATTATTTCTCACACACATGCTTATATACAGATATCTGCTGTCAGTGTGTTGAAGTTGCAGAGGCAAATAAAATGCTAAATGAAAAGACAGCATCCTATCCATAATGTATTTACCACATATAAGACTAACTGTTCTGCTTAGTACTGCTCAGTGTTTCAAAATGAAGTAGAAAGACTTAAAACTTCCTACAGTTTTCTTGAACCCATGAAGTCCATTCCCTGAAGTCTACATGACTCTGGTTTAGTAACCTGGGTTAGGTTGGTTAGTAAAACAGGGGTTTTACTGGTTATCTGGGTGGCTCTAAGATTGAGTTCATAAAAAGGCCATGGAAACAAATTCATTTTCCCACATCTAGATATTAGTATTCAAATTTTAAAATGAGGAAATTGGAACCCAATTGGCTTAGGGAACTTAAACGAAGTCTTACAGCAAGTAAGGACAGAGTTTTGGCTTTGAAATCAGTTTGGGCTTCTAACAATGAACTCTGTTCTATCTAGATTGAAAGGAAGTTTGTTTTATTTGCTCTGTTTTTGAGGTTTTTTTTTTTTTAATTCTTTTTGGTGGTACTGAGAATTGAACCCAGAGGTGCTGTACCACTGAATTACATCCCCGGCATTTTTTTATTTTTAAAATTTGTTATTATTAGTTATGCATGACAATAGAATTCACTTTGATACATCATACATAGATGGAATATAATTTCTCATTCTTCTGGTTGTATATGATGTAGAATCCCACAAAATGTATAGTCATACATGTATATAGGGTGATAATGTCAGATTCATTTTACTATCCTTCTGACCCTCAGACCCCCTCCCTTCTCTTCACTCCCCTTTACTTAATCTAAAGTAACTCTATTCTTCCCTAGCCTCCCGCCTTATTCTGAATCAGCATCTGCATATCAGAGAAAACACTTGGCCTTTGGTTTTTTGGGGATTGGCTTATTTTACTCAGCATGATATTTTCCAGCTCCATCCATTTACCATGCCATAAGTTCATTCTTCTTTAAGGCTGATATGTGTGTGTATGTATGTATATGTATGTATGTGTATATGTATATATATATGCATATGTGCATATGTATATATACCACATTCACTGGAGAAAAGATAGTCTATTCAACAAATGGTGCTGGGAAAATTGGAAAGTCACATGTAACATTATGAAATTAAGCCCCTATCTCTCACCCTTTTTCTTTTTTATTTTGAGACAAGATTTTCCTAAAATGCTATGTCTGGCTTCAAACTTGAAATCCTCCTGCTTCAACATCCCAAATCCATGGGATTAAAAGTTCACACTCTACTGTGAGGCAGGGTTTTTTCTTTTCTTCTCCTTTTTAAAAATGTTTCTATCTCTTATTGTAAGTCTTGCTAAGTTGCTGAGGCTGGTTTTGAACTTGTGATCCTCCTGCCTCAACCTCCTGAGTCACTGAGATTTCAGATGTGTACCACTATGCCTGGGGCCTGGCAGTTTTTGAAGGAATTCCTGGGCTAAGATTATTTTATGGTATTAATTATTTGTGTATCCAGAGATGTAATATTTGACAAGGATAACATAAGCAAAATGTGTAATCACCTTTTAATTTGGATCTCCTATAAATATAATTATTGCTTATGTATGAACAGACCTAAGAGAACAATTGTAACTCCCTCAACCTTTAGTTTTTGTTTGTTTGTTTGTTTGTTTTTTTGTTTTTTTTTTAGGACTTCAAAAATTATTTATGTGAATAACAGAACAGAATGACAGAATGTAAAAATCATATGGGAGATACTAAAAGGTCCTAACATACGCTTAATTGGAATTTCTTTTTTTTTAATTAATTTATTTTGATTCATTGTACACAAATGAAGTACAGCTGTTGCTTCTCTGGTTGTACACCAAGTAGAGTCACACCATTTGTGTAATCATACATGTACATAGGCAATGATATTTGTCTCATTCCGTTATTCTAACCACCCTACCTTGACTCCACCTCTTTTCCCTCTATGCTATCTATCCTTCCTCCATTCTTGCCTCCCTTCCACCCTGCATTATGTATCATCATCCACTTATCAGAGAGATCATTTGGCCTTTGTTTTTTTGGGAATGGCTAATCTCACTTAGTATGACATTCTCCAACTTCATCCATTTACCTACAAATGCCATAATTTTATTCCTAAAGGACAAGAAACAAAAGCAGGAATCAATAATTGGGATAGATTCGAATTAAAAAGCTTTTTCTCAGCAAAGGAAACAATCAGCAATGTGAAGAGAGAGCCTACAGAATGGGAGAAAATCTGCCACACAGACTTCAGATAGAGTACTAATCTCTAGAATCTACAAATTACTAAAAAATCTTTACACCAAGAATACAAATAACCAATCAATAAATGGGCCAAGGAGGGCTGGGGCTCTAGCTTAGTGGGAGAGCACTTGCCTAGCATGTGTGAGGCACTGGGTTCTATCCTCAGCACCGCATAAAGATAAATAAATGAAATAAAGGTATTGTGTCCATATACAACTAAAAATTTTAAAAAAGAATAAATGGGCCAAGGAAATGAACAGACACTTTACAGAAGAAGATCTACAAGCAATCAACAGATTTATGAAACAACGTTCAACATCTCTAGTTATAAGAGAAATGCAAATCAAAACCACCTTAAGATTTCATCTTACCCCAATTAGAATGTCTTTTATCAAGAATACAAGCAACAACAGGTGTTGGCGAGGATGTGGGGAAAAGGGTACACTCATACATTGCTGGTGGGAGTGCAAGTTGGTGCAGCCACTCTGGAAAGCAGTGTGGAGATTCCTTAGAAAACTTGGAATGGATCCACCATTTGACCCAGCTATCTTATACCCAAAGGACTAAAAATCAACATACTACAGTGATGCAGCCACATCAATGTTCATGGTGGCTCAATTCACGATAGCTAGATTGTGGAACCAACCTAGATGCCCTTCAACAGATGAATGGATAAAGAAACTGTGGTATATACACACAATGGAATATTACTCATCCATAAAGAAGAATAAAACTATGGCATTTGCAGGTCAACCTTTAGTTTTTAAAAAATGTTATTTTCATCTTGAATAATGTGAGAATATTTGTATTGATGACAAATATAGTTTATAAAAGGAAAATATATGAATCCCATTCTTGTCTTGGATGATTTCATGCAGCACACATATATATTCAGTATGGCTAAAGCAGGGTCCAGGAGCAGAAGCAAAAGGAAATAAACTTCTGTAGAAATTCAGTATTAAGTGTCTGAAAAATGATCCCCCTACCCAATCTGCCCATTGCCTGCCCTCCCGACCCTCCTGTGAACCCAAATCTCAACCAGAGCTTCTCTGACCACTTCAGATGATAGCAGTATGAAATTTCTTGCATGAGTTGTCAGCGAGGACTGACCAGTATCAAGCAAATGATCTTCTGTTCAGTCCTCAACATTTATTTGATTTGGAGTTATTGATGGTAATGCCATAGCTTTTTAGAGGAGTGGTAACCTACATTAAATTATGCTTTGATTCTAAGATATGGCCTAGTTTAAGATATGTTAATATTTTTAAGAAAACACCAAAATTTAGGATCTAAAATGGGTCAAATATGTATTTTTGTATTATATATAATTTTATTTTATCATTGGATACATGTGATACCTAAGAATTATATGTATAGATCCTAAATATCCCTAACGGTAACGCAGCCACATCAATATTTATAGCAGCTCAATTCACAATAGCTAGATTGTGGGACCAACCTAAATGCCCTTGAACAGATGAATGGACAAAGAAACTGTGAGATATATATATATGTATATGTATATACATATATATATATGTATATACACACACACACACAGACACACACAATGGAATATTATTCAGCCATAAAGAATAATAATATTATGGAATTTGCAGACAAATGGATGGAATTGGAGAATATCATGCTACGTGAAATGAGTCAAGCCCCAAAAACCAAAGGCCGAATGTTTTCTCTGATAAGTGGATGATGATACAAAATGGGGGTGGGGGTAAGAGAAGAACTCAGGAACTTTAGATTATGTAGAGGGAAATGAGAGGGAGGAGGGGGAGAGGGTATGAAAGATGGTGGAATGAGACATCATTACCCTATGTATATGTATGATTACACTAATGGTATGAATCTACATTGTGCACAAACATAGAAACGAAAAGTTGTACCGCAGTTGTGTACAACGAATCAAAATGCAGTCTGTAAAAATAAATAAATAAATAAAATTTTTATACTGAAAAAAAAAGAACATTCTGACATTTGCAACAACATGGATGAATCTGGAGGACATTATGCTGAGTGAAATAAGCCAGGCACAGATGAATATTGTGTGAGCTCACCTGTGTGAGCAGAGAGTAGATGAGTATTTTCCAAAGCCTGGAAGGAGGTATTAGATGACAAATGCAAAGTTTTACTTA
>JAJEJO010002690.1:223377-242782 GCA_020662805.1 Glaucomys volans
ACCCCTCCCTTCCCTCTATGCTAGCTATCTTTCCTCCATTCTTGCCACCAAACATATACTTTTTATAAGAAAAACAGCATAAATAAGAACCAAAAATAGTTGAAATTAAAGGATTACAAAGAACATAGAGGAGGCAAATACTATACAAGAGAATGTGGGCAGATTTATATTAACATCAGGAAAATTAAACTGTAAGAAGAAAAAGCATTGCTGCAGTGATCAAGCGGATGAGTCAACTAGAAAATTATTAGTATTCTTTTTTGTGAATATAGCATACATGAATAAAACAAAACTAATAAAGCTAACTTTTAAAACATCAACTTTGCAGGTGTAACTGAAGATTTTAACACACCTCTCTCACTACCTATAATAGAACATTAGTAGATAGATAAAATTTTACAAACTCACAATCTGACCAACTGTCTCATGAACACTCAACTAACCACTTTATGGTTCATTAGTTTCAAATGTTTGTAAAATAGACCGTGTGTTGACTCCTAAAGCAAACCTTTCCAAGTTCCAAAAATGACAGTCATTAAGAGTGTGTTTTCAAACCAGACGGGAATAAATGGGAGAGCAAGAACAAAAAGATAGCCTTCAAAATGTAAATGGATCAGGGAGGAAATAAAAATCAAATTTAGAAAGCATTGTAGGTCAAATAGTGAAAATCATTCATTAAAACACGATACCGATAACAACCACACCTATGGGAAAATGTGTATATATATATATGTATATGTGTATATATATGTAAATATACACACATATATATGTCTTAAATATATATATTTTAAAAGGAAAAAATGTTGAAAAGGCAATGATTGTATTTTCAAATTCAAAGAAGTAGACAAAACAGGAACTGGACTAATAGAAAGACTGAAAAAATAGATGATAAATACAAAGTAATAAGATACTAAACAAATTTATCATAAACAAAAATCAATCTCCAGAATCTGAAAAGTACTCAAAAATCTTTACACCAAGAACACTAATAACCCAATCAATAAATGGGCCAAGGAAATGAACAGACACTTTACAGAGGAAGATCTACAAGCAATCAACAGATTTATGAAAAAATGTTCAACATCCCTCGTTATAAGAGAAATGCAAATCAAAACCACCTTAAGATTTCATCTTACCCCAATTAGAATGTCTTTTATTAAGAATACAGGCAACAACAGGTGTTGGTGAGGATGTGGGGAAAAGGGTACACTCATACATTGCTGGTGGGAGTGCAAGTTGGTGCAGCCACTCTGGAAAGCAGTATGGAGATTCCTTAGAAAACTTGGAATGGATCCACCATTTGACCCAGCTATCCCACTCCTTGGCCTATACCCAAAGGACTTAAAATCAGCATACTACAGTGATGCAGTCACATCAATGTTCATAGCTGCTCAATTCACAATAGCTAGATTGTGGAACCAACCTAGATGCCCTTCAATAGATGAATGGATAAAGAAACTGTGGTATATATACACAATGGAATATTACTCAGCCATAAAGAAGAATAAAATTATGGCATTTGCAGGTAAATGGATGATGTTGGAGACTGTTATGCTAAGTGAGATTAGCCAATCCCAAAAATCCAACAGCTGAATGGTCTCTCTGATAAGCGAATGATGATGCATAATGTGGGGTGGAAGGGTGGCAAGAATGGAGGAAGGATAGAGAGCATAGAGGGAAGGGAGGGGTGGGGTTGGGGTGGGGGGGGTAAGAATAATAACAGAATGTGTGACAGACATCATTGCCCTGTGTACATGTATGAATGCACAGATGGTGTGACTCTAGTTTGTGCACAACCAGAGAAACAATAGCTGTACTCCATTTGTATTCAATGAATCAACATTAAATAAAAAAACAATAAAGTCCATATTTTGTTCTCTGAAAATAATATATTTGAAATATTCTTATTTGTGCATTATTTAAAAGAGCACAATTACTAGTATCAAAAATGAAAAAAAATCACTTCAATGTCTATAGATATTAAAAGTATAAGAAAAGTTATCAAAGGTGACAAAAAGAAATGCAAAGTTGGATTTGTTTTGTATCAGGAAGAAACAACCTGCAAAAATGAATACATGCATGTATAAAATTAAAAAATAAGAACAAATAAAGAACAAAGAATTTCTACAATCGTATAGCATGTAAAAACATATATAGTAAATATCTTTTTGAATCATTTCCTCTTTAGATCCAGAACAAAATACATTCACTTTTATCTAATGCCGTTTGCATCTACTGTGGCACATATGCATTTATTTTCTTTTTAATTCTGCAAAAAGTAGTCTGGTGGTTAATTTTGAAATGTTCTTATGTTTAATTATGTTTAATTATGTCATGTTCTTATATCAAATATGCTCGTTTTTTCACATAATATTCAAATGTTCTTACATTGGTTTATAATATCTTTATAGACTTCTTTCACTTAGGTAACCTGGAAGGATTTGGTCAATAATTTTGCTATTTTGGAATGCCCTAGATAAGTTTTGGTATCACTAACATGCTAATTTCATGAAATGAATTGAAAAGAATTCTCTTTAGCATATGAAAAATTTTTTGTACATTGGCAATATTATTTTTTTGAAGGAATTTACCAATGAACCTACATATACTTGTTTTCTTTTATAAAATAGTATACACGTATGTATATATCTTTATTTTTGTGAGTTCCGTTTCTTTGTTACTGAGCAGTTCTTAATTTGTAAAATTTATCATTTTTGAAATCTTTAGCTGTTATTAATAATGAGAGAAAAAGAAAAACAGGGATTTTTATAAATTTAGAAGATCATTATTTACAGATATGATTCCATAATTAAAATAACCAAAATAACCTGCAAGCAAATTATTAGAATGTATAGGTTTAACAAATTCTCTGCAACAACGTTCAAGTCATACACACAAACACATTTGTAAATATCAGCAATGAACAAAAACATTTCGAAACTTCTTCATGTATTATAGAAAAGCTAGACAAATAACATGAAATATGCCTAATACATTGTGTGTTTCTATACAAAAAATAACAAAATGTTATGAAAAATTTAAGACCTCAAAAAATGGAGGTTATATCATATTAATGGAATGAAAGGCAGTTTTGCAAAGGTTTTAATTCCTGCCAAAATCATCTACAAATGCAATGCAATTTTAGTTCCAATCTCTGTTTTTCTGTAGAAATTGATTTTTAAATATACATGGAAATGTAACAGACTAAAATAATCAAGGAGTTACTGATTGAAAAGAACAAATGGAGGATTTATTCCATCAGATATCAAGACATAAACTACACTAATGGAAGTGTATATTAACACAAGGATAGAGTCACATATATAGGATCTATTGATTTATTGAAACTATGTCACTGCAGGATATAAGGGTAAGGGTCTTTTTTTTCTAAAAGCAGTGCAGGATTAGTAGGTTATCTAAATGTAGACTAATGATTTTATTTCCCTATTGATTCCATAAAAATAAATTTTAATTGTGGTAATAAATCCTGGAGAGAATATGGAGAAAAAGGAACACTTTTACACTGTTGGTGGGTTTGTAAATTAGCATAACCATAGTAGAAATCAGTATGGAGATTCCTGTAGAGACTAGGCATAGAACCATCATATGACCCAGCAATACAACTTCTCAGGAATTCATCCTAAAAAATTAAAGACATCATACTATAGTGATACATGCAAACCCTTGATTTTATAGCAACAAATTCAGAATAGCCAAACTATGGAATCATCCTAGGAGTCCATCAATGGATGAATGGACAAAGAAAACGTGGTATATGTACACAGTGGAGTTTTATTCTACCATAAAGAGGAATGAAATTATGTCATTTGCAGGAAAATGGGTGGAAATTGAGACCATTGTGTTAAGCAAATTAAGCAAAATTCAGAAGGTCAAGTGTCTTATGTTTTCTCTCATATGTGGAAGATAGGAAAAAAGGAAAGGAAAGTTGTATGTGAGGGGGATCTCATGAAAATCAAAGGGAGATCTGTAGAGTATGGGAAAGGGACCCAGGCAGGGAAGAGGGTAAAGGGCAAGAGGAAACACTGGAGAGAATGATATTGGCCAAATTTTATTGTTACATTGTGTGCATGTACAAACATACAACAACCCCACCATTATGTTTAACTAAAATGCACCAATAAAAGTGCACCAAGAAAAAATTATGAAGCAAAAAAATGTGGATTGTAGCCCAATTTGCAAGGTAAAACAAAGAAGACTTTAGGAGATGGTATAGTTCATTTTGTTAATTTCAGAGAGGCAAAGATTTTTTTAAAGAAAGCCTAAAATTATTAACTATTCAGGAAAAAATTTACCAATGGATTTCTTTATAATTAAGACCTTCTTAATGACTCAAGACAATGCAAAACCATGTCACAACACAGAATTTACTTAATACAGGTGTCTCACAAAAGATTTACATCAGGGCACATGAACAAAATTCTTTCAATAAGAAAGATGAGTCGACTGTATAATGACCAAATGACTTTCATAGGCACTGGACTAACACCCGATAAACATGAACATGAGCTCACCTTTAAAAGTCATTGGGAAGGGCAAATCACAATCACAGTGCATAACTGGTATGTACCCTCTAGCAGTTGTCAGTTCTATCAAGGAGGTACAGCACCTGGAACGCTCATATGCTGCTAGGGAGATGGAAATTGGCATAACTCTTGTAGAAAATTGTGATGTAGTAATTTTGCAACCAGGTTTGACCTTATCAGAAACTTCATGGTTATCACAACATATGTGTAATAATGATCATAAAGTCACTTTTGTAGTAGCAAACTAGAAGCATCCCAAACATCCATTAAAATAAAAAGAAGTTCACTATTCCATTAATAACTTTTGTATTGGTCACATAATAAAACAATAATATTTTAAATACAAAAAAGTGAAATAGATAAATCATGACATATTTATTAAATGTATATATATACAGTAATGACAATAAACAGAATACCCCATTTATGCAGAGCATAGAAGCTCAAACCAGTGTTATGTGAACGAACCCAGACACAAAAGAGTAAATAGTGCATAAATCTACTTATGTAGGCGTCAGTAAGTTGCACGGTAGGCTTTGGTGCTAGTATCGGAATAGTGCTTATCTGGGGGAAGGAAATAACTTGGGAAGGAACACAAGAGAGCTTCTGAAATGGTTTCTTATTTCTAAATCTAGGATGTGGTTATACTGGTCCCTTTAAAAGTTTCTCAAGTTATATACTTACGACTTGTGCACTTTTCTGTATCTGCTATATGTCAATAAAAGTTTAAAAGCTATAAGGATTTCTAAAAGGCTCCCAGAGCAAGCTAAAGGAAAGAATCTTAATTAAGAATCAAACTGCCTACATGGCCTAAGATTTGATGAGGTGTCCATTTAATAGATGCTTTGGTTCAATGTCCTGTCCATTCCATTATCATGTGGTCTTTCTGAGACTACCTTGGTGACCCTTACACAGGTCACTTAATCTTCTTAAGAAGCTGTTTCTTTAAATATAGATTTTACTTCCGTATTTAAAGCAACTGCGCTGAACAAAAGAGATGGATTAATTGATGCTTTAAAAATCCTATAAAAATGCTAAATCCCAGCAAATGAAATCTGCATCTTAAACAATCAATTTTTACAAGAGAATGTATAAGCTCAGGAAGAAACAGCCTGGCAAATTCATCTGGCGTTCTGTATAAATACAATTTTAAAATACCTCTAGTTTTTTCATGCCATACCATCTGCCGAATGGCTCTTGGAAAGGAATTTTAATCTCTAATTGTAAATGCAGAGGGATTAAAAAGGTTACATTCAAAATGTGCTGGGAGACCAACGAACAATTCAGAAACGAAAAAAAAAAAAAAAGTCCCTATCTGCTGCTTTTGCTGGCATAGATGTTTTCTAGAAATGATAACCTGGCACCAGGTCTTTCATAGTCAGAAGTGGAAAAGGAAAATAACCTGCTCTGATTGGGTCTGAACTCTCTGGACCTCGTATAAACTCCAGCTGTTTTTGGCTGTGGAATCAGAGCAAGCACGGACAACTTCACTCCTTCAACTCTTAAGAAATTTTGAGTGCGATTTTACCTGTCATTTAAACAATTAAAAGAATATGGTATACTTTTAGATTGGGGGGGGGGTAGGTACCCAGCATAGAAATTAAGTTAAATGAGACCAAAAAAATTCACGATTAAAATAGTAATTTTTTTCATGAAAATATCAGGAAAATCTACAAACAAAAACTGATGTTCATGCTTCCAAATTTGGTAGACATTTATGAAAAAGTCTTATCTTAAATTTAATTTTAATATGGCATAGCAATATCAATTGTCTTCCTTTCTGAATTTTCTTTTTTGCTGTTCCTTCAGGTCTTCTGCTCTTACATACACAAAGAATCAAACCTGCACACCATGCTTCTCCCTGCTCTGTCTTTGTACCACTGCATTTCTTACTTGCAAAGCCAAGTCGTGTTCTCTGATGACTTGGCAGCAGTGGAGGGTCATTATGGAATAGGGTTGTGTGCACTTCTGATCCCTGTATCATAGGAACTTGAGCTCAATTTTGTTTTTTCAGTTGTTTCACATGTGTGTGTTTGGTCTACACAACTCCAGATTAAACACCATGACTTCTTGCTTTACATTCCCTACTGAGAGAAATATTTCAAGGGACTCATTTAAGGCCTCTAAAGAACTATGGCAAAAAGAATATTTAAAAATTGTAATGCCTAATCTTTCTTTTGTAATATAAAGGATGATTTTTATAATACTTTTTTATTCTCTCATGGTTTAAATTATTTTTTTAAAAATGGGTCATTTGTGATGATATATTTGTTTAATGTGCACATCTTTACTTATATCTAAATATATAAATATATATGTACATATATACATATATATGTGTGTGTGTGTATGTATATATATATATATATTTATATATATATATATAGTCACCCTATATTTAACTTTGTAGCCTAAGGGAGTATCTCCCAATATTTATCCTTTTCCTTCTTCTCTAAAATGACCTAGAAAATCTAGTCAAATTAACATTAGATGTGCTAAAACAACTCAGATGGGAAAACACTGCATCTCTCAAAAGCTCAGACTGGAACAGCTATGGTGAATCAACAGCCTACTTGCCTCTGAATATTGGCTTTAATAAGACCCAGCATCTAAAAAGGAGAGCAGCTTCTTGGTAAGGGAGGAATGGAGAAGGAAAATGAACCTCTAAGACCTGTACCATGTAAATATTCCTTCAGTAAGTCATGAGTAACTCAGAATAGGGAGGTGCAGTGCAGAAACCAAATATGGGATGCAGCATCCTCAACCAATCATTCATCCTAAAGAGCTGACTCCCCTGGGGGACTAGTGCCTCACTTTCAAAATCTAAACATTAATTTAAACTCAGTGAAGTATTTGCCTATGATCCTAATTTGAGACTAGAGAAACAATGTGAAAAAGTTGTTACTTGATAGTGGCAGGATGGACTACATTTTTAAGTGACTTCGTTAAAACAAATTATAAAGGCAAATCCCTTCTCAAATTTGTAACCTCATTCTCTAAACTTTTCAATGTCTACCTCTCCTAACACACATCATTTTCCATGGAGAAAGAAAAAGGAAGCACATTAAAATAGCATTTCAAAATTCTGAAATCAGGAGTCTAATAAAATGGTACCAGAGAAATGTCATATTGATTTTAGTAATAGTCCTTGCTATCCAAACAGCATTAATTCTTTAAAAGTTTATTTTTGCGGTGCTGGATACCAGACCCAGGGCCTTGTGCATGCTAAGCAAATATGCTACTACTGAGCCACATCCCCAGGCCTAATAATATGTCTTGATGACCACCTAAAACATTTTCTGGATGAGAGACTTCTCAGTTCTTGAAATCCTGAGCTTTGATCTTTCCTGCCTCTGAAAAGGTCTCAGTGGTCTGTCTTTGGTTCTTTTAGCATTTCCTCAGGAGATCCTGGTTGCAGAGACATTCTGCTGTGCCTCTCCAGGACAGGCTTTGTTCAGGGGGCCATGCTGTCTTGTTAAACAACAAAAAACACCCAAGGAGAGGGCCATATTTTGGGCCCAGATGAAGAACTCTACCATTCAGCATTGCTCTGAGTTAACAAAATAATCACTTCCTCCTGAAATGTTTTGAATCCATGAATGTATAAACCTGAATTTCAGCACAAGAATTTGAATGGTGAAGAGTGGGGTAGGGGGACAACGATCAAACCAAAAATCCCAATCCTATATCTCCTATTTTCTGTGGGGGCACATCCTTACAGGACCTGCTATCTTCTGTTTTCCAACACTAGACTTCATGAAACCATCTGTTTTCATGCCTCGGTCTATAAGAATGGATGATTCACACAGATCTATGCTTTCCTTATAATGTGTTGCAACTAAGATTCTTATTCTGTGACAATTTTGTAACTCCAACAATAGTCATTAATTTATCCCAACATATCTAATATGTGCTATTACAATGTCTTCTCCAGAGTGTATGTATAGTTTATTCTTTACTGCTTCTCGCCTTGAAAATGACCAAGATACTCAAATGGCATATTTTGTGAGTGAAGCTTTAACAATAACCCATGGAACAATTCTGGTGGATTGAGCTAATACTTATCAAGGAAATTGCAAAACTTACTACCAAGTTCGAAGGCAAAAGCAAACGCAAGCAAAACAAAATATCTGCCTCTCCAAAGGGGGAAAAAAAAAAAGGAAAGTAAAGATCTTCATGGTAGAAAGTACCATTATGTTATTTTTTTTGAGTTTAGTAATAAATGGCTTCATTTAATAAGTCTAGGATCAAAAAATACACCCAGGATTTTATTACCAATATGATTTCTTATCTTAATCAAATCATTCTTGTTACAACTTTGGCCTGGGTATCCTATGCCTGGGTTTGGTATCAGAATGGAACATACTGTGAAAGCCAGATGTCTTTACAGAGGGATGAGGTGTGAAATGGAAGAAATAACAAATATTCTGAGTGTTTATTGAATGCTTTGAAAGAATTTGGGTTACATCATTCTGCTTTGTCTAACTGACAAGACGTTGTGAAAGTCATGTTTTCCTGTCCTTCATCAGTCTGGCATAACCAGAGACTGGAGGATGCTATGGAAAGCCTTCAAAGTGATACTAAAGGAAAGGCTGCAATGTGATGGGGTGTGGGTGAGAGAGAGGAAAAGCCCTGAACTTAATGTTCCAGACAGAAATGAAAGAAATACATGAGTTGTGGAGTCAGGAGCATAGGGATATTGAAAGACTTGCTGAAAGGCTGTGGCTCAAAGTTGCTTCCCAGTGGGGTGGGAGGAGACCCATTTCATAGCTTTCCAGGTCAACTGCCAGCTAGTGAGTCACTTTCTGTCCTTTGTATAGGAATGAAACTTGTGACTTCTTCAAAGTCCTATTATATTTGTTTCACAAGCCGAAGCATACCTGCCCAGGTATGTGTGTATACCAATGCTACTCTACTGACCCACCTTGGAGGGTTCCCTGCCCAATGTCACTCACACTCATAGAATAGACTTGGGATGGGGAAGGCTGAGCAGAAACTGTATTCTTTGGTTGAAAAATGGAGGAAAGCTAATGTTCTAAAGACATGTTCTCCCCTAGGTAGGGCTAGAGAGATTCCTTTTACCAGGAAGGGGATAGACATCCTCACTCAAGGTAGGAAAAACAGTAGCATACACAGAGCCTATTTCCTTTCTTTCTTTTTTGTTCTTGGCCCTTCTGCACACAGCCCTTCTTGCATGGACTATACCCCTACCATCTTGAATTTCTCTGCCTTGGGCTAGTTTCCTGTTTGGTTGTCAATCTGGCCTTCTTCCCTGGTTCCTTTTGAGGCAGCATGGTTGGAAGAGAGGCTAGGTAGGTAAAAATGAGGAGGAGAATTAGTTACCAGGGATAGTTTGAGTCTTACAGATGCATACACACATGCATGCGTGTGCCCGCACACACACTCTCCTGGTTTTTAGGGATCTTTTTGACTTGATAAGAAGTTGTAAAAATTAATATACCAATTCCTGAGCTTTTAATTATTGTTGGTGCATCTGTGATTTGCATTTCAAAGAAGGGTCAGAATATCTTCTTTGTTGAAGAAAATAGCTGGAGAAATATGAGAGTATTCACTTTGGTGTCTGACTGGTATTTTGTTCTTTGGTTTTCTCCTTCAGGAAAGAAACTTTTCAATTGTCAGAGTGGCTGTCCTGTGCTTCCCAGCTGTCACTAGGAATCAGGGGAAATGTGTCTGGACTTAATTTGACTTTACTTGCATCCGTGTTGATAAACATCAAAAAGACTAGGATGAATGTATTAATCTTTACTTACACAAACAACTATTTCTTTATTTCTCTGCTGCAAATATCACAACATGTAAAGGAACTTTTCTCTAGCACTTGAGTAATTCTTCTGATGGATAAATTTGAGAACTGTTACTTTATGAATAACATCTGGAGGAGAAACCTAGTTTGCTAAGGAGGCATACAGTTGAAACATAGCTTGAAACTGGTAAAAGCATATTTGTTAGTAGTTGGAATGAGGAGAACCAGATATGAGAATAGTCATAGAGGAAATGACTTCTTGGATGCATATGGAAAGCAATAGTTTGAAGTCCTACCTCTTTCATTCATCAAAATTTCATTTAATACCTCTCAGAGTATCAGTCACTGAGATAGATATGATGATGTGTTTACCCTCAGTCACTCGTGGATTTGATGGCTCTTTGATATCTTGTTTCTTGTTCTGAAAATAGGTGAAGAGTGTCAGCAGAAAAGGAGAAAGAGTGTATTTGAAAAAGGAGAAGAAAACTATAGATTGAAGGTTTCTTATTGATATATCTATGTTCATTGCTTCAGTTACAGCACAGGTGGCTGGAAATGAAATAAAAAGCTGCTGGCAGGTACCACCTGCCATGGTTAGCCAAGACTAAGGGGTTTCCTTGGCTATAGGATTTTCACTGCTAAAACTGATATAATCTTACTCAATCCTTGTCATTTTTCTGTGAAAAGGTCCTTTTGAATTGCTTAAGTCTTTGAATATCTTATTTTAAAGGGAATGTGTGATAAGCTGATGTATATATGTAGTTACTTCCTTTGGTGGAATACGTAGAAGACAGGGCATGTATATACAGCGTAACCTTTCAATAATATAGCTCAGTATATGTCTCCTGATCAACAGTGAGTTGTTATGGGCAATCCTTCTGAGGAATGTGATTATTGTTGAGTAACAAACAAGGCATAGAAACTTCTAAGGCTTACCCTCTAGGGTTTTAAAAATTGCTTCTCATTGTAATCATTTAGATGGTAGAAGCCCTGAGGCCGCTTCAAATATCTTCCTTGTTCATAAACAATACTAAAGTTGAGAGCTGTCAACTTTATCATTCCTGTTATTTTGTTTAAATAAATTGCATAGTTCAACTCTAGGTCTATAGTTTTCATGCTCTCTGCTCTTAGGGCAAATATGGTATTCAATAATACCTAATTCTGTGGCAAGGCAAGGTTGAAGGGATTAAAAGGTGAAAACATTAAGTTCCAACTGTGAAAGATCTATTCATCACTTCTTTATGTTTTGTTTTTAATTTAGTCATCCTCAGGAATCATTCTCTTTCCTTTGTTATTTATTGTATTTTGCTTTAAAGGAGAACTGTTGACTGCTCCTACAGCTCTTTCCCATACATTAATGAAACAAAATACCTCTGTACTCCAGTAAGTGTGAGTTATTTTAGTTGTTACTGTTTTTCTAATTTTTTGGCTCTGACTTACAGTTCCATTTTGCTAATTTTCTATTCTGCCAAAAAAAAAAAAAAAAAACTGTCACAGGAACATCCAAAATTGTTTAATAATATTCAGATGCAGAAAGTATGAAATTTATACCTGGACCAAGATTTAACAAAGCAAATATAAATTTGGGACAGAGATTGAAAATGTCTGTTAGGTGTTGATAGGAAAACATGAGCATACCTGCCCCCTAATAATGAATGGAATGGTTACAATGTTTTGGGTCACAAAACATAGGTGTGCAAGAAAACATAATTTATCTTTCCATAATTGAACATAGTTCATATTTTAAATACCTGCTGACAGAAAGCATAATCTTCATTTGGCAACCAGCCCATATTTTAATGGTCTCAAAATATCATGCACACTAAACTTATTTTGTTATTGATCTGATAGATTTGGCTCTGTTCTATTTTCTATGTCTGGAGCTTAGGTGTTTTTAGAAGTCCCTATATCTCCAGTAATTAATTCTTAAGATCCTAATGCTGATGACTGATGAATTTGGCATAGTGTGGCGCCCAGCCAGCAGCAAGACCAGGCATATTATTAAAAATATGGGTTCTGAGTGCACATCCTTAACCTATTGAATCTCAAACTTGGAGCTCAACATTCAGTATTTCTAGCTTAAGCCATTTGTGCTGTGGTAACATGATGGTTCCAGCAACTGATCATGCCTGTTCTTTCTTAAGAGATGCAGCATGAAAATAATAGGAAAAAGAGAAAAGACAAAGAACATGTTGCCATTCTCCCAGGAAAACTATAATCATTCTCCTCTTGTCCTGAATGCTATGAATGTTTTTTGAAATTCATAATTATTGTAGGCACAGTGGCCCATCTAAGAGAAAATGCACCTGCTGTAACTTAACTTTGAATGACAAATTCAAGAAAGTTTTAACTTTGACTAAAAGCATTGCAATTTAAAAATTTTTCCCAATGGGACTTTTTGGGGTTCAGATTAGCTTGGGCAACAAGAGAAGATAAATTGTTGTTTTAAAATATGCTAGTGAAGTGTTCTCTGAGAGAGTGATAAGGGACGATACTATCAGCATGCAGCGAACAAACCCAGATAAATGATTTGCCGTTTCCAAAAAGGTGAGGGAGAGGGAAGACTGGCTTGTGGGAGACTGACCTTGAATTCTATCTCTTATTTTCAAAGGGATTTCTGTTTTCCATTCTGTCCCACAACTGTGAGCTGCACCTCAGTGAACTCTTTAAAAAGAATATCAATAATGATGCTTTGCTTTGCATCTGTAAGCCACACAGAAGCTACTTTTCTGTTATCTCTCACCTTCCCACTCTTATAACTATGCTTGGCATCAGCAACAAAACTAAAGAAGCTGATACAAATCAAAGAAGCAATTAAATGGAAAAGTTTCTTTTCCCTCTCCTCTTTGCAGGATAAGATATTTTAGACTTAGTGAAAATAATCTCTTAGGTGCCGAGGTAAAAAGCAAGATACTTCCTTGCAAACCTCTCTCCAAATCCTTAACTAAGAGATACATGGAATGTTCTGAAAACACAGTGAGATTAAGATGATAATTTATTTTTATGTCCTGGAAATAGAGGGCTAGATGGCAAATTATCACATACATACATAATATATGTTTAAAAGTGCCATAAATCTAAAGATATACAAATTATAAATGCTGGTCTATCATTCTGCTTGACACTATCAATATGAGCAATGACATCTGCACAGTATATATGCAGATATATATTTTTATTTCACACCATATCACATGAATGAAGATTTCTCTCCAAAGTTTAAGTTAAGAATATTTGCTCTAAGCAAATTTGTGAAGATGAAACAATCACCCCAAGTTGGAATGATCACCCTCAATCTCAGAGAAACTCACCAAGTTGACAAAAGTGTACAGTTAGCAACTAGTGTCTCTCAAGATTCAAACTCGGGTATCCCAAGTCTAAATATCATGTTCTTCCCACTTTACCAACCAAACTGGGATTTTTTGTTATTTGTAGAAACTACCCCTGTAGCTAAAGCCATCTCTTCCCTTTCCTTCTTCCTCTTTTGCCAAGCTAATATCTTGATAAGGAGAATTATTCAGAGAATCATTCTGAGCTCTTGGAGGAGATCACAGTGTACTCTTAAGCATTAAATCACATTGGAAATTGCACCTAACATTTATTAGCAACCAATAAATGTTTGTAAAATGCACAGAGTTCATTGAGTTATAGAGGATGTGTCTTAGTTCGTTTGGGTTGCTATAAGAAAATACCATAGACTGGGAAGCTTATAAACAAAATAAATTTCTCTTAATTCCAGAGGCTGCATAGTTTAAGATTGGGCACCAACAAATTCAGTGTCTGGTGGGGGGTTGCTTTTTTCTAGACAGCCAGCTTCTCATTCTAATCTCACATGGAGAAAAGATGAGGGATCTCTGGAGACTCTTACAAGGGCACTAATCTCTTTCATGGAGGCCATCCCATATGTCTAATCACTTGACAAAGACCTCACCTTGTACCCATCCTGAGGTTGCAGACTTCAGCATGTAAATATTGGTGACATAAATATTCAGACTTTTAGCAGGATGCAACATGATTTTCACTTTTTTTCCTTTAGGATGTATGAGATAGGAAACAATACTTGAAGATATCTCTGCGTATCTTCATCTCATCTTTACGTGGCCCCAGAGTGTGAGGACTAAAGTACTTTTACTGAGTTCCACATATTTTGTTAATTCAAAACTGTGCTTCTGCAAAAGTCAGGCCTGTGGAACCTTTGGGATTCAGCCTGCCAACATTTCAATATATCTGGAAAGTGAATGTTGAATATTTATTTGACCCCTACACTAATGACCCCTACTCAGGACTTCCTTTGTCAGATGTGATTTCTTCAGTTTCTTTTTTATTATGTCATAATTTCTGCAATTTATAACCATGAAAGCTGACATCATATATAAGAAGGTTTGTTATTTGTATTACTGTTCTCATCCTACCTATCAGAATTATTGATTTTGGGGATATATGTTTAATCTTTGCCTGCACATACCATCTATTATGCAGTAGTGACTACTTAGGGATTATATATAAGATGAAATTTACTTTTGATTTCACCAACCCTTTAATTTTTCTAATGCAAACAATTATATCAGCATAGTGCAATTTCATATGTATTACTCTAAGTTCAAAATAATATTAAAAAACAAAAAAAACAAAATAATAGTGTAAGTAAAATTAATGAGAATCAAAATTTAAAATACTCAAGGGCATAAATACCATTATAAATACTCAAGGGCATATGGAGAAAAGTGTGTGTGTATGCAAGTGTATATTTAGAAGTCAAGGTACCAATAAATTAGAAATCACATTTTAATATTTATTTTTAAAATGTCAGTCTAAAGAAAGGGTGGGAGAAAACACTTTCATGAAACCAGGGTCTCTCCTTTCTCTCTGAGGTTCCTGCTATTTTCTTTCCCCCATTAGTTATAATCTTCAGGTCATGGTATTAAAGTATCCTCCGCAGTAGCTAAATTAATTGTGATATCATAGAACATTGTGACAACAGGTGGGAAATAATCCAAAGTAAATGAGTACTGAATAAAAACTGAAGTTCTGGTAAAATGATTCTGTAAATAGGATCTGAGCTAAAAAGAATACATTTAAATGACCAAAACCTAACTCAATTTGCTTTTGAGGTGTCCATCTAAGACCAGGTGATATGGGTGACCACTGAGTAGCTCCTTTTTTCCAGAGAAGACAATAGGTTGGCTGGATATTATCTATTCCTTCATCATGTTCTGTTCTTCTCTGCGCTTCCTCCCATCCCCAGGTATCTATCCAAGGGTTTCTAAGGGAGTCAAGTCTATTCCTTAGCTCCTCAGCTTGCTGCATTCCTTGGGCAATAGTGATTGGATACCGAAGGGCTCATGTCCTATTTGGAACCATTCAGAGTCAGTGATGCAGTAAAACGTTTCTGAAAATCCTGGGAGGTCTTTCATTGGTTCCCTATGGACTCATAGTTTAGAAAAGGAGAAGTGAATTTGATATGGTCATAGAAGAACACAGAAGAATTGTCTAGGAACAAAGTTATCACAGGTAAGAGAGTGGAATATGGTTGGAAGAGTATAATATCAAACCATACTTGGTATAAGCTCTGCAATTCTGCTCCCCCATTTACAAGAGCAAATAAATACCTTTTGGGCACAAGATCATTGAATTTGGTATTTCTGTCAATTGTACTTAAGATTCAGTATGTTCTGTCAGTATGAATGGGTTGTATGAAGAATTGGCAGCTCTTATAGTTGTTCACTGCAGGGAAGAAGCTAGATTCTCAGATGAGATGGGTGATACCTTTACAGCATACCAGCAGATCCTGGAATTGAACTATTGCAGACATTACTGGTAGAAGAATTAGAACATTCTGCCATATGCAAAGATATACCTGCAATATAGGAAGCAGCAAACCAAGAATAGCCTTTGTGTTCCATGAGGCCACAGATACAACTCCAGCTAGAAGAGTCACTTGAGTAGGTATATAATATGTTCTCCAATTATCTGTATAAGTTTTCCATTACATAGTTGTGCTGATGTTATATGGGAAGAGGCCTCTATAAATAATAGAAATCATAACTAAAAAAACTATCATAAGAGGAAAAAAGTCAACTCTACCATAAAGGTGTTGAGTGTAAGCAAATTTCTGGATTATTTTAGGAACTTTGTGCCAAGAGGGAACATTTCATCATGGAGGTTGCTGAACATATTCTGGATCCATTTTAAACCTGAGGTTAGATATTATAAATCAGGAAAATAATGAACTAGAAAACGTAAGAGGCTTCAAGTTTCTTGTCCACCACTTAAACAGTTTGGAAGTTGCTATTAAGTCATAACAGTAAGTAAAAAGCTGAACCAAATGAAAAATCAACAACTCTTCTTAGATACATCACAGACTTGAGGTTACAGGACAAAACACTGTTCCAAAAATTGGAGAGGTGAGTGAATACAACTTAATGGAGCAGAAACCTCTATGAGAATTAGTGCTGGGCAGGAAAAGCAAGCTCTGTTGGAGCTATTGGTGGAGGCTCAGTATAGACAAGCCTGGCAGTTAAAAACTCCAGGGGACCTGGTCATTGAGAGTTCCCTAACCCTTTGTGAATTTTAGCTCCAGAAGCTCAATGGAGTTTTCATAGTTAATATTAGAGAAAAATCCCTTTTTGCTTCTAGTAGGGAAGAAAGAAGAGAAACCATTTTGAAGTTACCAGAGCATCCTGTTCTCAAAAAGTCATGCTTTCAAGAGAAATTATTTACCAGAGTCTGAACTATTGGAGATTTGCATTTACCAACCAGGTCCAGAGCTAAATCAACCAGGTTGAAGAGAAATACCAACCCCATTCCCTCTATGTGGGTAAAGGATACACCTAGCTGCCTCCCTCCGTAGTCCCCCATTAGGGAAGGGGAATTCTGATCTCCACTCCACCTCTAAATGTCCTACCCTGCGTAAGGGAAAAGCATCTGAAAAACATTTGTGAGCTCATTGCCTAGCTGAAAGGCTGATACACACATATGCAAAATAAGCAAATTAAAAGATCCTGACATCCTATATAATCAGGGGCATATAAGTCAAAGCAATGCGATATCACTACATCCATTGGAATGGATGAAATTCGGACTACTTAAGACACTAAACACAGGTGAGGATGTGGAAGAACAGTGGCCCTCTCTCATCTGTGGTGGGGGGGAATCTAATATACAATCACTTCCAAAGACAGTTTGGCAGTTCCTTACAAAGCTAAGCATGCTCCTACCATATGTTCCAACAAACAATCCTTGGTATTTACTCCAAGTTCTTGAAAATGTGTATCTACCAAAAATACACAGAAAATTACAGCAGTTTTGTTCATAACTGCATAAACCTAGAAATAACAAAAATGTCCTTCAGTAAGTGATGGAATAAAAAAATCAGAATAATATACACAATGGAATAATAGTCATTGATTAAAAAAAAAGAAGTGGACCTATAAAGTCATGAGAGTATATGGAGAAGCAGAATTATGTTGCTAAAGTTAAATCTGTCTGAAAACAGTAAAAGATCAGTGGCTGGTACAGGTTGGGGGTGAAGAGGAATAAATAAGAGGTAAGTGGAAGAACTTGAGGACAGTGGAACTATTTTGTATGGCACTATGATAAATGCATGAAATTTTCTGTTGTTAAAACCCAAAGTGAACTGTGATGTAAAATATGAACTTTAGTTAATAATAGTGTGTAAATATTGGTTCATCAAATGTAACAAGTGTACTATAGTATTTGCAAATGTTAATAATGGAGCAACTAGACTGGGAAAGGAGAAGAAAGGGGTTTTATGGGAATTCTGTAATTTTACTCATTTCTTTCTGTAAACCTAAAATCACTGTAAAAAGTCTTAATTTTGAAAAAAAGGGGAAAATGCACAATTACAGTGCAGAGGTGCATGTGCCATCTTGAATAAGTGATCTAACCATATCACCAATGATGGAGCAAGCAGGTATCTTATCCCATAATAACAGATACATATACAGCACATATGCAATATTCTTGCCCAACATGTTTCATTAGAATCTATTCATGAAGCAAACCAGCTTGCCAACCTGGAATAACACCAGAAAACTGGTTTCACTTATTTAAAAATATCTGTATTGTGAAAAGAAAAAAGGAAGAAGAGAGTGGAGAAAAATTTTGACTTTCCTACTGTACCTGAACATGAAAGAATATAACCAAGAGTTGCAGGAATATCTCTTAGAGACTTTATTGAGAATTTAGTACAAAGGAAAAAAGATTAAAAATATGGAGAGGCAGGCTCACTTAAGGACCTGACTCTGTCCATAACTGACACTCTGGCTCTTTCATTAAGCAAGTTACTAAGGTTGCTGCTATGGTCTTACTGTGTGTTCCTCCTCAAGTTCACGTGTTGGGAACATCAATGCAACAGTGTTTGGAGTTGGGGCCTCATGGGAGTATGTCATTACAGAGCACAGTCTTTGGGAATAGATTAATATGCTCTGAAAAAGGCTTTTGGGGATGGATAGCTGTCTTTTCCTCCTCTGCCATGCTTGGATGCAGTGTTCCTTCCCTCTGAAGAACACAGTATGCAGAGCACCATCTTAGAATCAGAGAGATGATGCCTAACCTGCAGGGGCCTTCATCTTGAACTTCACACTCTCCCTAACTGCAAGAATACATTTCCATTCTTCCTAAATGACCCAGTCTGTGGTACTCTGTTAGCACAAAATAGACAAAGATGGTGACTTGGTTTCTTTTTCTTTTTTTTTTTTTAATTTCTTTTTTTCCAAATATAATTTGAGTTAAATTTATAGCAGAAGTAATTATGACTAAAAAAGTATTGCTAGGCATGAGAATTAGAAATGGGCACAGGAATGTGAAAACAAGAGTCATTATTCACCTTTGTAGTCCGAAATGAAAATTCGCTATTAAATATAAAAATTTGTAATTGGCATAATCATGTCATACTTCTTTTCTGTGTTGTTTGAATCTCTTTTTTTTCTGCTGTGACATTTTCTTTTTATTTACTTATTGATTCATTGAACACAAATGGAGTACAGCTATTGTTTCACTGGTTGTACACAAAGTAGAGTCACACCATCTGTGCGTTCATGCATGTACACAGGGCAATGGTATCTGTCACACA